>CAMXCT020004557.1:0-12500 GCA_947184155.2 Cladocopium goreaui | reverse complement strand
GATTTCAATTTACTTTGAATTGATTTCAATTTATTTTGAATTGATTTCAATTTACTTTCAATTGATTTCAATTTACTTTCAATTGATTTCAATTTACTTTCAATTGATTTACAATTAACTTGGAATTAGAGTGTTTAGACTATGTTAAACTTCATTGAAGTCAAGTTACTTTCAATTCATTTCAAGTTACTTTCAATTGATTTCAATTTACTTGCAATTGATTTCAATTTACTTTCAAGTAAAAGAAAAAAACAATCACCTCAGGAAGCAGCTGGACACAATAGTGTACCCCCAAACAAACCAGACTATTGTGTATCAGGGTTGCTCATGGACTACCCCCTTGAAAAATTGTTTGAGTGATGTTTTTTAATTGGGTTTTAATAAGGCATCATATATTTTGGTAAATTGAGCATCTCTGAGAATTCTAAATAAAAGAAACTAATTGAGAAAATAAAAGAAACAAACTTTAGCAAAGGAAAATGTAAAGGAAATGTAAAAAAACAAAATCACCTCAGGAAGCAGCTGGACACAATAGTGTACCCTCAAACAAACCATACTATTGTGTATCATGATCATATTCATTTCAAGTTACTTTCAATTGATTTCAATTTACTTGCAATTGATTTCAATTTACTTTCAAGTAAAAGAAAAAACAATCACCTCAGGAAGCAGCTGGACACAATAGTGTACCCCCAAACAAACCATACTATTGTGTATCATGATCATTCATGTTTTTTTTGCTTGGCTCAAACTAATCCTTTGGAAAGCCTTTGGTTTTGATTCCAAGACAAATGAAGCTAAGTAAAAGGAAACAAACTTTAGCAAAGGAAAAGGAAATGGTTGAAAAAAAACATAACCTCAGGAAGCAGCTGGACACAATAGTGTACCCTCAAACAAACCAGACTATTGTGTATCAGGGTTGCTCATGGACTACCCCCTTGAAAAATTGTTTGAGTGATGTTTTTTAATTGGGTTTTAATAAGGCATCATATAGTTTGGTAAATTGAGCATTTCTGAGAATTCTAAATAAAAGAAACTAATTGAGAAAATAAAAAAAACTTTAGCAAAGGAAAATGTAAAGGGAATGTAAAAAAAAAACAAAATCACCCCAGGAAGCAGCTGGACACAATAGTGTACCCTCAAACAAACCATACTATTGTGTATCATGATCATTCATGTTTTTTTTTGGTTGGCTGAAACTAATCCTTTGGAAAGCCTTTGGTTTTGATTCCAAGAAAAATGAAGCTAACTAAAAGGAAACAAATTTTAGCAAAGGAAAATGTAAAGGTAATGTTAAAAAACAAAATCACCTCAGGAAGCAGCTGGACACAATAGTGTACCCTCAAACAAACCATACTATTGTGTATCATGATCATTCATGTTTTTTTTGCTTGGCTGAAACTAATCCTTTGGAAAGCCTTTGGTTTTGATTCCAAGAAAAATGAAGCTAAGTAAAAGGAAACAAACTTTAGCAAAGGAAAAGGAAAAGGAAATGGTTGAAAAAAAAACATAACCTCAGGAAGCAGCTGGACACAATAGTGTACCCCCAAACAAACCAGACTATTGTGTATCATGATCATTCATGTTTTTTTTGCTTGGCTGAAACTAATCCTTTGGAAAGCCTTTGGTTTTGATTCCAAGAAAAATGAAGCTAAGTAAAAGGAAACAAACTTTAGCAAAGGAAAAGGAAAAGGAAATGGTTGAAAAAAAACATAACCTCAGGAAGCAGCTGGACACAATAGTGTACCCTCAAACAAACCACACTATTCTGTATCAGGGTTGTTCATGGACTACCCCCTTGAAAAATTGTTTGAGTGATGTTTTTTAATTGGGTTTTAATAAGGCATCATATATTTTGGGAAATTGAGCATTTCTGAGAATTCTAAATAAAAAAAATAATTGAGAAAATAAAAAAAGCTTTAGCAAAGGAAAATGTAAAGGGAATGGAAATCCCATAGAAAGATCATAGAAATAACATGGAAATCCCATAGGAATCTCACAGAAACCCCATAGAAAGATCATAGAAATAACATGGAAATCCCATAAGAATCTCACAGGAATCCCATAGAAAGATCATAGATGGAAATTCCATAAGAATCTCACAGAAATCCCATAGAAAGATCATAGAAATAACATGGAAATCCCATAGGAATCTCACAGAAATCTCATAGAAAGATCATAGAAATAACATGGAAATCCCATAAGAATCTCACAGAAATCTCATAGAAAGATCATAGAAATAACATGGAAATCCCATAGGAATCTCACAGAAATCCCATAGAAAGACCATAGAAATAACATGGAAATCCCATAGGAATCTCACAGAAATCCCATAGAAAGATCATAGAAATAACATGGAAACCCCATAAGAATCTCACAGAAATCCCATAGAAAGATCATAGAAATAGCATGGAAATCCCATAAGAATCTCACAGAAATCCCATGGAAAGATCATAGAAATAACATGGAAATCCCATAGGAATCTCACAGAAATCCCATAGAAAGATCATAGAAATAACATGGAAATCCCATAAGAATCTCACAGAAATCCCATAGAAAGATCATAGAAATAACATGGAAATCCTATAAGAATCTCACAGAAATCCCATAGAAAGATCATAGAAATAACATGGAAATCCCATAGGAATCTCACAGAAATCCCATAGAAAGACCATAGAAATAACATGGAAATCCCATAAGAATCTCACAGAAATCCCATAGAAAGATCATAGAAATAACATGGAAATCCCATAAGAATCTCACAGAAATCCCATAGAAAGATCATAGAAATAACATGGAAATCCCATAGGAATCTCACAGAAATCCCATAGAAAGATCATAGAAACATCATGGAAATACCTTGGAAAACCCACAGGAATCCAATAGAAATTCCATAGGAAAGATCATAGAAATACCATAAAAATCCCATAGGAATCCAATGGAAATCCCATAAGAATACCATAGAACTCCCATAGCACCCCTTCAGAAATCCCATAGAAATCCTCCAGAAATATCATAGAAACATCATGGAGACCTGATAGGAATTCCATAGAAATCCAATAGTAATACCATAGAAATACCATAAAAGAAAAAAACTTTAGCAAAGGAAAAGGAAAAGGAAATGGTTGAAAAAAAACATAACCTCAGGAAGCAGCTGGACACAATAGTGTACCCTCCAAACAAACCACACTATTCTGTATCAGGGTTGCTCATGGACTACCACCTTGAAAAATTGTTTGAGTGATGTTTTTTGATTGAGTTTTAATAAGGCATCATATATTTTGGGAAACTGGGCATTTCTGAGAATTTCAAATGAAAGAAACTAAGAAAGTAATTAAGCAATTAAAAGAAAAAAGACTTTAGCAAAGGAAAAGGTAAAGGAAAGGATTGAAAAAATCAAAAAATCATGGCCTCAGGAAAGCAGCTGGACACAATAGTGTACCCTCCAAACAAACCACACTATTCTGTATCAGGGTTGCTCTTGGACTACCCCCTTGAAAAATTGTTTGAGTGATGTTTTTTAATTGGGTTTTAATAAGGCATCATATATTTTGGGAAACTGGTCATTTCTGAGAATTTCAAATGAAAGAAACTAAGAAAGAAATTAATTGAAAGGAAAACACTTTAGCTAGCAAAAGAAAAGGTAAAGGAAATGATTGAAAAAAAATCAAAAAATCATGACCTCAGGAAAGCAGCTGGACACAATAGTGTACCCTCCAAACAAACCACACTATTCTGTATCAGGGTTGCTCATGGACTACCCCCTTGAAAAATTGTTTGAGTGATGTTTTTTAATTGGGTTTTAATAAGGCATCATATATTTTGGGAAACTGATCATTTCTGAGAATTTCAAATGAAAGAAACTAAGAAAGGAATTAATTGAAAGGAAAACACTTTAGCTAGCAAAAGAAAAGGTAAAGGAAATGATTGAAAAAAATCAAAAAAAAACATGACCTCAGGAAAGCAGCTGGACACAATAGTGTACCCTCCAAACAAACCACACTATTGTGTATCAGGGTTGCTCATGGACTACCTCCTTGAAAAATTGTTTGAGTGATGTTTTTTAATTGGGTTTTAATAAGGCATCATATATTTTGGGAAACTGGTCATTCTGAGAATTTCAAATGAAAGAAACTAAGAAAGAAATTAATTGAAAGGAAACCACTTTAGCTAGCAAAGGAAAAGGTAAAGGAAATGATTGAAACAATCAAAAAAATCATGACCTCAGGAAAGCAGCTGGACACAATAGTGTACCCTCCAAACAAACCACACTATTCTGTATCAGGGTTGCTCATGGACTACTCCCTTGAAAAATTGTTTGAGTGATGTTTTTTAATTGGGTTTTAATAAGGCATCATATATTTTGGGAAACTGATCATTTCTGAGAATTTCAAATGAAAGAAACTAAGAAAGAAATTAATTGAAAGGAAAACACTTTAGCTAGCAAAGGAAAAGGTAAAGGAAATGATTGAAAAAATCAAAAAAATCATGACCTCAGGAAAGCAGCTGGACACAATAGTGTACCTTCCAAACAAACCACACTATTCTGTATCAGGGTTGCTCATGGACTACTCCCTTGAAAAATTGTTTGAGTCATGTTTTTTAATTGGGTTTTAATAAGGCATCATATATTTTGGGAAACTGGTCATTTCTGAGAATTTCAAATGAAAGAAACTAAGAAAGAAATTAATTGAAAGGAAAACACTTTAGCTAGCAAAGGAAAAGGTAAAGGAAATGATTGAAAAAATCAAAAAAAATCATGACCTCAGGAAGCAGCTGGACACAATAGTGTACCCCCAAACAAACCACACTATTTTGTACCTGGATGTAATTTTCTGTGGAAGGCATCTGGAAAATTTCAATGCTGGAAAATAAAAAGTAAAAGGAAAAAGCTTTAAAAATGAAAAAAATGAAAAATGTTTGAACAACAAAAAAAGACCAAGACACAATTGTGTATCCTGACACAATGACACAATTGTGTATCCTGGCACAATTTTACAAAATAATAAAAATATATAATTAAAAATAAAAATAATTAAATTAAAAATTATTATAATTAAAAATAAAAATAAAAATAGTTAAATTAAAAATTATTATAATTAAAAATAAAAATAAAAAATAATTAAATTAAAAATTATTATAATTAAAAATAAAAATAAAAAATAATTTAAAATAAAAAAATAAATAATAAAATAAAAAACAATTAAAAACTAAAAAAAATGAAAAAAAACTTACACCAAAATCCTGTGGACACAATAGTGTACCCCTCGAACATTTCCAGAGTAACAGAATAATTTTGAGGTCTGTGGACACAATAGTGCATCCCCACACTAATCAGTAACCAACATTAGGTAAATTAACTATAAATGGGCCATGTTCCATAGCTATGTTAGTCATTACCAGAAGGTATTTTCCATGACATCAACCATCCAGAATCCAACAAGCTTGGGGTACCCAATGGAAAGCCCCATGACGTAATGGTACCATTCACATCGCCGTGTCCTGAAAAGGGGCTGACACGCAAAAATCTGATTCGCCAAGGTTGGGCGAACTGGAAAAGACCTCGGTTGTTTCTTGGGAGCTCACTTGAGCAAATGTTTCCCTCCATGAACCATGATTATATTAATATAGTTCAGTGCTGATTAATTAATCACCAGCAATTATTCCATGAAACCAGCATTGATTAATTATTCACCAGTATTAACCATCAATAACGCCCAGGTATAATATATATATATATAAATACTATACAATACTATGCATATATCTATTGTTGGTGACGTGGCGTACTACCACGCATCCCAAGTAGCTTAGTTCACACTAGTTATTTCAGTGAATTGAACATACTTATCATTGCTTGTCCTGCTAACAAAACCAGTTGTCATATGTGACATAATCATAATGTCAACAATAATCATTAATTATAACAAATTGTCAATAGTCATCATCAATAATGGTAATATATTAGTCAAACCAGTTGTCAATAATGATTATGTTACCATCCAGTAAATTAACATGACGACCTCCCATGAAGGGCCATGACCTGAGGTGGAAGAAATCTGTTTCCACAGTCTTCACTAGTCGAATGGGTGATTTAAAAAAGGTCAAACTGTTAATTTACCAGAGGCTAAAATTGTGAATTTCAGTTTCAAATCTTAACTTAAGTGATTTAACATGTCCATTTGAACTTGACACTTGCAACTGTCATCAGATAAAATTGTCAGGTTTAAATCACTTGAAACCAATTTTGAACGATTTACCCTCTGGTAAACTAACCTAGCTATGGAAAATCACCATCTTTATTATGTAAATTAACTACAAATTTGCCATTTTCCATAGCTATGTTAGTCATTGTCAGAAGGTAACTGAAATCAAGTTTGAAGAACATGTCAATAGAATTCGACTATTTTCACCGCCTGCTGGATCCCCAACCAGAAATCTTTCATGTTGGTTCCCACAATGTGGGGCCCCCAGTTATAAGTTGGATTTTAAACCCCATTAACTATATATATATGTGTATATATATATACTTATAATTATACTTACGATAAACCATAGTTACTGGAGTTATAAACCAGCTTAGCTATCTAGGGGGCCCCACATTGCAGGCAACCATTTGTTGTGGAGTGAATCTCAGCCCATAGTGAAACAACATGCAACAACCATGTATGGGAATGGGTTCCGGTGGTGCCTAGTTAGCGAAGTTGGTCTATAACTCCAGAGATTGAAACCCATCAAATTCGCTGTTGGGAATTTCCTTAGGGCCTTACAAGAAATTGATACTGTTCTCTGGAGGTTAGAAACAAGCAAACATCACTGCTCGGGGACCACCTTGTACGGTCAATTTTGAGCAATTCTTTGTATTGAACCAATTTGTGGGATTCCAAATGTCGACCCCCAACTTGTAACTTGTAACCAGAAACTTCAGTTGTGACATGCAATCCCCATCATGAAACTATATATCCATATCATACATTATCATACCATATGGGTGTGGCTGCAAATGATGACTTTAACCATCTTTATATATGGCAACATAATGGGGCAAACATATGTTTATCAAATTTGCTGATTTTTATGCCCATGGTTTTCCAATGGTTTCCCATCGTTTTCCTATGGTTCCCATTTCGGGCAAATCTGTTTGGAACCGGGCCGATGTCCAGTTGCCAAGGGACCAAAATGTGGCCGCTACCTTCAGGAACAGGACCAGCAAGCTCTACCTGATCCGGCCCTGATGGTGGATCCCTGAACCCCAAAAGCATGGGATTTTTCCAATGAAAAGCATGACAAATGCAGGATTTTCATATGGAGAAATGGTGCATGATTTAACCAGCAAAGATTTGGACTTGATCAAAAGTGATTTATGCCTTCCTCAGTTGACACAAATCACTTGTTTCACGTGTGGGTTTCTGGGGAATATAACGAACCAACTCGCGGGGCCGCAGCTTGTTTCAGCCATGGTCCGAAGAAGGGAATCCAAGCACTTGGTGGGCACCACCAAGTGTGGCGAACTACCCTCGAATATGAAAAAAAGAAGGTGGTCTACTTGGTGGTGAACTACCCACTTAGTAAGTAGGTTATAAACCTAGTTATTTCAATGGATTAGGATTAAAGCTACTTATCCCACGCACACAAAACCAGGGTTTTCACTAACCTACAACCAGGATCGGTAGTTCGCTACCAAGCATGACAGTGGATTGATGTCGACTCGGTGGATTATGTTTGGGTTTTCCCATTGGAAAAAAATCAGCTCACATCTTGCAACTCAACTTGACAACTTGGATAATTTGGGGCTTCGCCATTTTATCTGGTTGATAATGATAGTTAATGATACTAGTTAATAGTAATAGTTAACAATGATAGTTAATCATACTATATAGTTAATAATAATATAATTTCACCAACTGAATATGTTGGGGATGATTTTTGGACCTGATGTACCAATACTCATGGGATTTTACCAGCGGGAATTTCTCCGTAGTGGCTGGCCAAGTTCAAAAAAGCTATCGAGTACCCTCTGGTAAACTAACAGTTACCCTCTGGATATTTAAGATAGCCATGGAAAATCACCATTTTTAATAAGTAAACCCAGGTAAACCATCATCCATCTATAAATGGGCCATTTTCCATGGCTATGTTAAATAACCATATAGTTGATTTACCCATTTACCCATTAGAAATGGTGATTTTCCATAGTTATGTTAGTTTACCAGAGGGTAATTGTTGCGTGAAAGCTTCGTGAAGCCATACCCGTAGACCTACCATTTGTTGACAAATAGGCCTTATTCAAGTGAGCGCCTATCAAAGATTCGGTTTCTGCAGTCAATTACCATCTGGTTATGACTAACATAGCCATGGAAAATCACCATGAAACCATCTATTTTTATGGGCCATCTATATCATGCCTACGTTAGTCATAACCAGATGGTATAGTCAACTTATAGATGGTATAGTCACTTTTCAACTATAGTCAATTTTCTTACCATCTATAAATGGACCATTTTCCATCTGGTAAACCATCTATAATAGGTTAGTCATGTTTAGTCAATTATAGTCAATCAACAGAGGGTAAGCAGCCCAATCTCACTGCCTCTAGTGGCTCTTCTTTTCGCACATCCTGGCATCATGGTCGGCATCTGATCTCTTTTTTATGGCGAGCGTGCGGAATGAATCTCAAGAAAAAACGTAAGAGAAGTGGACTATAGAACCACTCATTTAAGCTACTGGGATACAATCTGGGATATTTCACTAAACCATAATAAACCAAGAAAGAACAACTAGAAAAATCACTTTGAAGTGAAAGAGTCTTATTATGTTTTTTTTTGTCAGTTTTTTTCAAGTTTCATGATTTTCATGGCACTCACCCACAGAAAGGGCTCATTCACCTGATCAACCGCTGAAGTTAGACATGAGGATGGATCAAGTTACCTATGGCCATTCCAGGAACCGATTGAAAAAGGAGGTACCGATTCCATATATTTTTGGCCTATGTATGTAAGGCCTATGTTTCAGGGAATATCCCCTTAAAAAATATGGCCAGAAATATAGTACGTTTGCGTACCTCCATTTTAGGATCCTGAAATTCCCATTGAATTTTTACACTAGTTATTTTGGCCTGAAAACCAGGGTACCAGGGTAATGGTTTTGACCCATAGCCGCCATATGGCTCAGTATGGCTAATCTTCGACACCCAAAGAAAGACATGAGCTGCTCAATTCGTCAAATGTCCCGTTACTGCAAAACAACAACTCTAGTCCTAGCCTACCATTCATCAAGGTTTGTCTAGAGAAGCAAAGTTCGAATCTAGTTACGCACCCTACGGAAATTTCATAATAGCTATAGAACATTACCATTTTTATATTACGGTACCCTCTATAAATGGGCAGGCCGGTCCATTGCTACGTTAGACCAGAGGGCTCTCCGAACATCATGGGGATTGAACGTTCCCAAGTTGGGGAATTGTCCATTGCCACCTTTGATGACACCCCTCCGGGTAATCCCGAACAAAAAAAATCAACCAACTGTTGGGCGTCTTGCAGCCATTTCAACCATATATATATACCCTCTGGTTATTTAAGATAGCCATGGAAAATCACCATTTCTACTAGGTAAACCCAGGTAAACCATCTATAAATGGGCCATTTTCCATGGCTATGTTAAATAACCAGAGGGTATATATATATATAAATCATTATATATATATATATCCATATATCTGAATCTGTTCATCCTGAGTTTCCAGATCATCACATTTTTCCACAAAGAAACACGTGGCGGAAAATCAACAGGAACCAGTGAACAAAAAATGGTCTTGATGTGGCGTTTGGTAGAGATAATCATGGAATGAGTTCCTAGGATATAAATGGATTTACCATTAATATATCAAACATTAACAAAAACACTGGGATATCCCTTCACAAATGGAACTCGCGATGGGGAAAACAACTACAGGATTGGGCCCCCGTAAACGATAGCGCTCAGTTGAGATCTGGCTGTGGCTGATTCTATGGTTTATGGTAGATATCACTATAGTTAATGGGGTTTATAGTTTATAGTTTACCATAAACTATAGTAGTTATAAACCCCATTAACTATAGTGATATCTACCATAAACCGGTAGTTTATAACTATAGTTATGGTAGATATCACTATAGTTAATGGTAGATTCACATAACTGGGGGGACCATCCTGTAGAAGAGCTCGTTTTTCATGCCATGTTCCTGCTCCCGGCCCCGACTCTGATGTGGCCATTCTTAGAGCTGCTCGAGACATCGTCGCCACAGGGCTTTTTGCCCCAGAAGATCCTACCAGGATGTCTTTTGGAGCTGGAACTGCTGGGAGCCATAAGATATCTAAATTGTGTTTTAAGCATGAAACATGGAGATTTCATGACGATTTGATGGGATATACAGTGATGAATACGTCTAAAATCTCTCTACATATCTCTACTAGATGGCGCCCCGCGCTGAAATTTGTTGGGGTATAAACCTCGATAATAATATTATAGATTTATTCTACCATAAACCCGAGTTGACATAGTGAACCAAACCAACTTAGCTATCTAGCGGGCCCCAACTTGCATATTTACCCACCTGAAACAGCAGATATTTAACCAACTGAAATCGCATATATTTACCCAATTGTTCTTTGCGTTTTTAGATGTTTGGTAACTATATCTAAATATACGGATTTAGACATACACGAACTGGTATTTTAGACTACCTCCGGAAAGGTTTTCCTCGGCCTGCCCGGATACGGAATCCAATTTATTCAAACATATATTGAAAATCATTTAAATATACGGATGGAACTAGTGTTTCATACTACCTCCTTTTGGCCTTGTGGTCTGGCCCTCCACATAAGAGATGCACTGGATTGATTTCAGGGAATCTATTTACCCTTCAGAAATCAAACATGGGAATGGAAAATCCTACATTCTTAGTGCTTTTTTTGTTCCCATTAAAACAAAAATTTAGAGGGGATTTCCTGTTTGTGTACCGGATTGTATTTAGAGGAAAACATGTTGCTCACCTGAAATTCCGAGCAAAATCTTGTCTTGGACGGGTTTCCAGTCAGGGTTTCCATACAAAGAATGTCCTCCAGTCAGCTGGTTCCTTCAGCGACAACTTCTTACGCAGGGAATCTACGGCTTACGGCCGTGCCAAAATGAAGAATGCATGTTATCATCATATGGAGATGGGTCATCTATGGTCACCGAACTGATTACCATATTTGGGGGAATAACCACACATTACCATCTGGTTATGTCAAAATAGCTATTGAAACTGGCCATTTATAGTGAATTTTCCCATTGAACATGGTGATTTTCCATAGTTATGTTAGTTTACCAGAGGGTAACCGTTAACCAGCTATTTTAGTGTATCATTTGGGTACCAGGGTGGTCAAAACCCATCCCCATATCCGTTTCCTGGTGGAACCTGAAACATGAAACATGCTCCAATCCCATTCAAGACTCTACTGGTTGCCTGATACGAATCCCCAGCAATCCCCTAAGCAGTTTTTTCTTTTTTGTTACCATCGTATAATAACCCATCAACCATCATTGATCACACATGTTTGAGATTTACCCCATACAGTTCGCTATAACCATCAAACAGCCAATCAAAAAAATGGGGTTATGAGTTCTATCCCATATTATCGCACATCTCATGATTGGAACTAATAATGATTGTTAAGTCATGTTAAATCAACACATCAACCAATCAACCAACACATCAACTCTCTCCCAATATTTGGCGCTAAGTTCATGGCTCACCTGAAAATCATGGCTGAGACCACCAGCGCTAATATGATGGTGACCATTCATGTTATTATACTTATATTTGTATCTCATATAAAATATATCCAATCCCATCTGCTTATAGCATCCCACTATGATATTTAATCCCAGAATATAGTTGTACATTTATATTTATATTGCTTTAAAAATCCACTAGTTATAGTTACAGTATATTCCCAATAAACCCAACAATTTATCAATTGATTTCTTTTTTCGCCAACTTAGCTATCGAAAACAGGCCTCACCTTAGCTACCGAACGATCCCTTCAGGATGGTGCCCCCTAGTTATGTAAGTTGGTTTATAACCCTATGAAAATTTAACATAGCTATTGGATGGAAATTGCCATTTATAGTCGATTTACCTTTTAAAAATGGTGATTTTCCAGTTCGCTATGTTAATTTACCAGAGGGTAACTATAGTTATATCTATCTATCTAATCAACCATAGAAATCAGCCACAGCCATATCTCAACTGAACGCACGCTATCTTCTTCGGGGGCCCCATCCTGTACCCTCTGGTAAATTAAGAGTTTTATAGTTGATTTACCGTAATTAAATTTTAAAATGGTGATTTTCCATATAGTTATCCCAGCATATTCCTATGATATGTCCAAGATTCTCCTGTGAAAACAACATCGCCAGTCCTATATTTCTCGATTTTCTCCTCTGATTTTGCGGGAGTGACGGTCACCTTGACCTG
>CAMXCT020004556.1:0-34787 GCA_947184155.2 Cladocopium goreaui | reverse complement strand
CGTGCAGGGCCCGCGCAGGGCATCTCACAAGCCGCAGGTGCTCTAGATCAATCGAAGATGATCATGATTCAACAAGAAACATGTAGGTCTCGCACACTCAGGAGCAAGCAGACTGTCCGCCGCAGGAGTTGACTTTTGAACGAGCTCTGCTCAGCTGAGATCTCTAGAATTCGATGTCGAGCTCGAAACCCATCTTCTTCTTTTCCTCGATCACTTGCTTCAAGGCCTGGCTGTGCGCAGTGCTGGATGGCACCATGAGCAGCTACTTGGAATCCCGGGACACAAGAGGCCTGTGCTCCCTCATCGCCGATGGGATTGTCCCACAATTTGATGCTTGTCACGGAGGTGTTCTTCAATCCTTCAGCCAGTGCCTAGCCAAAGGGAAAGCGACATGGACCTGGAAGTAGATCAAGGCTGACATCCGTGAGACCTTGTGAAATACAAATGAGACACAACTCTCAGTTTCCGACTCTGAGTTTCCAAAGAAAAACTTCCACTGGATTCAGGGCAAATGTCGTTTACTCAGATACATTTCCAGCCAATATCATGCCAATATCCCAGTAAAAAGCATGCCACATCAGACCACACAAAATGAGTTCAAGTCAAAATCAATTCACCCACTTCACTGACAGTCAACAAGATTTGGAACCTGGAAATGCGAAGGATGAGCATGAGCAGACTACAAAACCTTTCACCAAACTGGCGACAAAGACACCATGAGCAGCCACTTGGAATCCCGGGACACAAAAGGCCTTCGCGCCCTCATCGCCGATGGAATTGAAACCCAGGTCGATGCTTGTCACGGAAGTGTTCTTCTTCAAAGCTTCGGCTAGTGCCTGGCCGAAGGGAAAGCAACATGGAAGTAGATCAAATCTGACATCTGCGAGACCTCATGAAATACAAATGAGACAAAACTCTCAGTTTCCGACTCCGAGTTTCCAAACAACAATTCCCACTGGATTCAAGGCAAATGTGCTTTACAGAGGTGCATTTCCAGCCAATATCATGCCAATATCCCAGTAGAAAGCATACCAGGCATACCACATCATACCACACAGAATGAGTTCAAGTCAGAAAGAAATTCACCCACTTCACTCACAGTCGACTTAATCTGAAAATCTGGAAATGCGAAGGATGAGCATGAGCAAACTACAAAGCCTTTCAAAAAGCTGGCGACAAAGACACCATGCTTGGAATCCCGGGACACAACAGGCCTGCGCGCCCTCATCGCCGATGGAATTGGAACCCACATCGATGCTTGTCACGGAAGTGTTCGTCTTCAAAGCTTCAGCTAGTGCCTGGCCAAAGGGAAAGCGACTTGGAAGTAGATCAAAGCTGACATCTGTGAGACCTCATGAAATACAAAGGAGACACAACTCTCAGTTTCCGACTCTGAGTTTCCAAAGAAAAACTTCCACTGGATTCAGGGCAAATGTCGTTTACTCAGATACATTTCCAGCCAATATCATGCCAATATCCCAGTAAAAAGCATGCCACATCAGACCACACAAAATGAGTTCAAGTCAAAATCAATTCACCCACTTCACTGACAGTCAACAAGATTTGGAACCTGGAAATGCGAAGGATGAGCATGAGCAGACTACAAAACCTTTCACCAAACTGGCGACAAAGACACCATGAGCAGCCACTTGGAATCCCGGGACACAAAAGGCCTTCGCGCCCTCATCGCCGATGGAATTGAAACCCAGGTCGATGCTTGTCACGGAAGTGTTCTTCTTCAAAGCTTCGGCTAGTGCCTGGCCGAAGGGAAAGCAACATGGAAGTAGATCAAATCTGACATCTGCGAGACCTCATGAAATACAAATGAGGCAAAACTCTCAGTTTCCGACTCCGAGTTTCCAAACAACAATTCCCACTGGATTCAGGGCAAATGTCTTTGACACAGAGATGCACTTCCAGCCAATATCATGCCAATATCCCAGTAGAAAGCATACCACATCATACCACACAGAATGAGTTCAAGTCAAAAATCAATTCATCCACTTCACTGACAGCCAACAAGATTCGAAACCTGGACATGCGAAGGATTATCATGAGCAAACTACAAAGCCTTTCAACAAACTGGCGACAAAAACAACATGAGCAGCCACTTGGAATCCCGGGACACAAAAGGCCTTCACTCCCTCAGCGCCGATGGAATTGGCAGACAGGTTGATGCTTGTCACGGAAGTGTTCTTCTTCAAAGCTTCGGCTAGTGCCTGGCCGAAGGGAAAGCGACATGGAAGTAGATCAAATCTGACATCCGTGAGACCTCATGAAATACAAATGAGACAAAACTCTCAGTTTCCGACTCCGAGTTTCCAAAGAACAAATCCCACTGGATTCAAGGCAAATGTGCTTTACAGAGGTGCATTGCCCGCCAATATCATGCCAATATCCCAGTAGAAAGCATACCACATCATACCACACAGAATGTGTTCAAGTCAAAAAGAAATTCACCCACTTCACTCACAGTCGACTTAATTTGAAAATCTGGAAATGCGAAGGATGAGCATGAGCAAACTACAAAGCCTTCCAAAAAGCTGGCGACAAAGACACCATGCTTGGAATCCCGGGACACAACAGGCCTGTGCGCCCTCATCGCCGATGGAATTGTTCTCCAGGTTGATGCTTGTCACGGAGGTGTTCGTCTTCAAAGCTTCAGCTAGTGCCTGGCAAAAGGGAAAGCGATGTGGAAGTAGACTAAGTAGACTAAGTAGACCAAGGGTGACATCTGTGAGACCTCATGAAATACAAATGAGACACGCTCTCTCAGTTTCCGACTCTGAGTTTCCAAAGAACAAATCCTACTGGATTCAGGGCAAATGTCTTTGACACAGAGATGCACTTCCAGCCAATATCATGCCAATATCCCAGTAGAAAGCATACCACATCATACCACACAGAATGAGTTCAAGTCAAAAATCAATTCATCCACTTCACTGACGGCCAACAAAAATTGGAAACTGGAAATGCGAAGGATGAGCATGAGCAAACTACAAAGCCTTTCAAAAGCTGGCGACAAAAACAACATGAGCAGCCACTTGGAATCCCGGGACACAAAAGGCCTTCACTCCCTCATCGCCGATGGAATTGGAACCCAGGCCGATGCTTGTCACGGAAGTGTTCTTCTTCAAAGCTTCGGCTAGTGCCTGGCCAAAGGGAAAGCGACTTGGAAGTAGATCAAGGTTGACATCTGTGAGACGTCATGAAATACAAATGAGACAAAACTCTCAGTTTCCGACTCCGAGTGTCCAAACAACAATTCCCACTGGATTCAAGGCAAATGTGCTTTACAGAGGTGCATTTCCAGCCAATATCATGCCAATATCCCAGTAGAAAGCATGCCACATCAGACCACACAAAATGTGTTCAAGTCAAAAAGAAATTCACCCACTTCACTCACAGTCGACTTAATTTGAAAATCTGGAAATGCGAAGGATGAGCATGAGCAAACTACAAAGCCTTCCAAAAAGCTGGCGACAAAGACACCATGCTTGGAATCCCGGGACACAACAGGCCTGTGCGCCCTCATCGCCGATGGAATTGTTTTCCAGGTTGATGCTTGTCACGGAGGTGTTCGTCTTCAAAGCTTCAGCTAGTGCCTGGCAAAAGGGAAAGCGATGTGGAAGTAGACTAAGTAGACTAAGTAGACCAAGGCTGACATCTGTGAGACCTCATGAAATACAAATGAGACACACTCTCTCAGTTTCCGACTCTGAGTTTCCAAAGAACAAATCCCACTGGATTCAGGGCAAATGTCTTTGACACAGAGATGCACTTCCAGCCAATATCATGCCAATATCCCAGTAGAAAGCATACCACATCATACCACACAGAATGAGTTCAAGTCAAAAATCAATTCATCCACTTCACTGACGGCCAACAAAAATTGGAAACTGGAAATGCGAAGGATGAGCATGAGCAAACTACAAAGCCTTTCAAAAAGCTGGCGACAAAAACAACATGAGCAGCCACTTGGAATCCCGGGACACAAAAGGCCTTCACTCCCTCATCGCCGATGGAATTGCGAGCCAAATCGATGCTTGTCACGGAAGTGTTCTTCTTCAAAGCTTCGGCTAGTGCCTGGCCAAAGGGAAAGCGACTTGGAAGTAGATCAAGGTTGACATCTGTGAGACGTCATGAAATACAAATGAGACAAAACTCTCAGTTTCCGACTCCGAGTGTCCAAACAACAATTCCCACTGGATTCAAGGCAAATGTGCTTTACAGAGGTGCATTTCCAGCCAATATCATGCCAATATCCCAGTAGAAAGCATGCCACATCAGACCACACAAAATGAGTTCAAGTCAAAAATCAATTCACCCACTTTACTCACAGTCAACAAAAATTGGAAACTGGAAATGCGAAGGATGACCATGAGCAAACTACAAAGCCTTTCAAAAAGCTGGCGACAAAAACAACATGAGCAGCCACTTGGAATCCCGGGACACAAAAGGCCTTCACTCCCTCATCCCCGATGGAATTGTCAAGCAGGTCGATGCTTGTCACGGAAGTGTTCGTCTTCAAAGCTTCGGCTAGTGCCTGGCCGAAGGGAAAGCGACATGGAAGTAGATCAAGGCTGACATCCGTGAGACCTCATGAAATACAAATGAGACACAACTCCCAGTTTCCGACTCCGAGTTTCCAAACAACAAATCCCACTGGATTCAGGGCAAATGTCTTTGACACAGAGATGCACTTCCAGCCAATATCATGCCAATATCCCAGCAGAAAGCATACCACATCATACCACACAGAATGAGTTCAAGTATGTTCAAGTCAAAAATCAATTCACCCACTTCGCTTCACTGACAGTCAACAAAAATTGGAAACTGGAAATGCGAAGGATGACCATGAGCAAACTACAAAGCCTTTCAAAAAGCTGGCGACAAAGACACCATGAACAGCCACTTGGAATCCCGGGACACAAAAGGCCTTCACTCCCTCATCCCCGATGGAATTGTCAAGCAGGTCGATGCTTGTCGCGGAAACGTTCGTCTTCAAAGCTTCAGCCAGTGCCTGGCCGAAGGGAAAGCGATGTGGAAGTAGATCAAAGCTGACATCTGTGAGACCTCATGAAATACAAATGAGACAAAACTCTCAGTTTCCGACTCCGAGTGTCCAAACAACAATTCCCACTGGATTCAGGGCAAATGTCTTTGACACAGAGATGCACTTCCAGCCAATATCATGCCAATATCCCAGTAGAAAGCATACCACATCATACCACACAGAATGTGTTCAAGTCAAAAAGAAATTCACCCACTTCACTCACAGTCGACTTAATTTGAAAATCTGGAAATGCGAAGGATGAGAATGAGCAAACTACAAAGCCTTCCAAGAAGCTGGCGACAAAGACACCATGAACAGCCACTTGGAATCCCGGGACACAAAAGGCCTTCACCCCCTCATCGCCGATGGAATTCAAACCCAGGCCGATGCTTGTCACGGAAGTGTTCGTCTTCAAAGCTTCAGCCAGTGCCTGGCCGAAGGGAAAGCGATGTGGAAGTAGATCAAATCTGACATCTGTGAGACGTCATGAAATACAAATGAGACACAACTCTCAGTTTCCGACTCCGAGTTTCCAAACAACAATTCCCACTGGATTCAGGGCAAATGTCTTTGACACAGAGATGCACTTCCAGCCAATATCATGCCAATATCCCAGTAGAAAGCATACCACATCATACCACACAGAATGTGTTCAAGTCAAAAAGAAATTCACCCACTTCACTCACAGTCGACTTAATTTGAAAACCTGGAAGTGCGAAAGATGAGCATGAGCAAACTACAAAGCCTTTCACCAAACTGGCGGCAAAGACACCATGAGCAGCCACTTGGAATCCTGGGACACAAAAGGCCTTCACTCCCTCAACGCCGAGGGAATTGCAAGTCAGGTTGATGCTTGTCACAGAAGTGTTCTTCTTCAAAGCTTCAGCTAGTGCCTGGCCAAAGGGAAAGCGACATGGAAGTAGATCAAGGTTGACATCTGTGAGACCTCATGAAATACAAATGAGACACAACTCTCAGTTTCCGACTCTGAGTTTCCAAAGAACAAATCCCACTGGATCAAGGATTCAGGGCAAATGTCGTTTACTCAGATACATTTCCAGCCAATATCATGCCAATATCCCAGTAGAAAGCATACCACATCATACCACACAGAAGGAGTTCAATTCAAAAATAGGTTCGCCCACTTCACTGACAGTCAACAAGATTTGGAACCTGTAAATGCGAAGGATGAGCATGAGCAGACGACAAAACCTTTCACCAAACTGGCGGCAAAGACACCATGAGCAGCCACTTGGAATCCCGGGACATAAAAGGCCTTCACTCCCTCATCGCCGATGTGATCGAAACCCAGGTCGATGCTTGTCACGGAAGTGTTCTTCTTCAAAGCTTCGGCTAGTGCCTGGCCAAAGGGAAAGCGACTTGGAAGTAGATCAAGGTTGATATCTGTGAGACGTCATGAAATACAAATGAGACACAACTCTCAGTTTCCGACTCCGAGTGTCCAAACAACAATTCCCACTGGATTCAAGGCAAATGTGCTTTACAGAGGTGCATTTCCAGCCAATATCATGCCAATATCCCAGTAGAAAGCATGCCACATCAGACCACACAAAATGAGTTCAAGTCAAAAATCAATTCACCCACTTCACTGACAGTCAACAAGATTTGGAACCTGGACATGCAAAGGATGAGCATGAGCAGACTACAAAGCCTTTCAAGCTGGCGACAAAGACACCATGAGCAGCCACTTGGAATCCCGGGACACAAAAGGCCTTCACTCCCTCAACGCCGATGGAATTCCAAGACAGGTCGATGCTTGTCACGGAAGTGTTCGTCTTCAAAGCTTCAGCTAGGCCCTGGCCAAAGGGAAAGCGACATGGAAGTAGGCTGAAATCTGTTCCAGAAAGGATACAATTCAATCATTGCCAAGTATCTAAACAAGAGTGGTCGTCCCATGTCTAACTCAGTGCAAACCACATGCGGCAAAAATTGTCCAGAGAATTAACAGATGCGTATCCTGAAAATCTCGGTTCGACAACAGTACTTGGAACTGTTCAGCGATGTCACACCGGCTGAAACGTTGCGTGGGAACAGTGAACCAACTTTTGTCGATTCGATTGACACAAAAGAAAAAACGCTGCAGAACTGCCCCAGGTGGTTGTCCAGTCGATTTAGCAGAAGCCCTTGTGAGGAAAACTGAATTGAAACAATGGTACAAAATCCATCAATTTCCCTTCCAGAAAGGAGCACCACCTTGCGCCGCAACACAGGAAACCTGCCTTAAGACGAACCGGTGCTTCAAAAGGGCGTCTGCCGGGGACTTGATCAGCACTCTCCTGTTGAGTAGCATGCCACAAGACACAGAGATAAAATGGCAAGTGAGAGCTCATTTCGAAGAAAGTTGAACAAGATAAAATATTTGGATATCAAAGCAGCGGCAACGGAAAAACTCAAGCCCCTCCACATGGTGATGCATGAAGCATGAAGCCACTCAGAGCCCCAGGCCTTGGCTCCGTCGTCCAAGTCACTGTCGTCCAGGTCACCGTCAGTCCAAGTCTTCCTCTGCAGGGCGTCTGCAAGAGCCTGGCTGAAGCAAAGCTAGGTCGAGTCGAAGCTCGCTGTGACAGATGCACGTTCCCAAGTGTGAAAGAGCAATCCACACTAGGCCCCTGAGAGCTTATATGAGAAGCTTTGGCCGCATGCTGAGACAACAACTTGAGACTCTGTAGATTAGCCCGGCAGAGAGCCAGCCAAGAAATTGACGCTGTGGGTTCTGAGTCTGCTGTGCTTTGCACTTGAGGCTGGGGGTGGATGACGAAAGCTAGCGGGGTAGGAGAAAGAAGGAAGGGAAGAGGTGAGTTGCGGAAGGACTGTCATCATCGTGTCGCGGCATTGTTCGTCCCAACGAGGATGCAACAATGATATATTGATATATGATATATAACAATGATATATATGGGGGAGGGGGCAGGGGGGGGCCCTTTCGCGGGAAAAATCACGTGATGTCCTTGGGGAGCCCCGGAATACGTGCTAAAGCAAGAAGACTCTAGCGAGCTGACGCTAGCTTTCGTGATAATGCCAATAATTGCCAATAATGATAAAATGTAATTGATTAACGATGATGGTGATTATGATGATGATGATGATGACGATGACGAGGACGAGGACGATGACGAGGACAAGGACGAGGACGAGGACGAGGATGATGATGATGATGATGATGATAATGATGATGATGATGATGACGATGACGAGGACGATGGCGAGGACGATGACAATGATGATGATGATGATGATGATGATGATGATGATGATGATGATGATGATGATGATGATGATGATGATGATGATGAGGATGACGATGACGAGGACGATGGCGAGGACGATGACGATGATGATGATGATGATGATGATGATGATGATGACGACGATGATGATGACGATGATGATGATGATGATGATGGTGGTGATGGTGGTGGTGGTGGTGGTGGTGGGGGTCCCCCCCTTTCGCGTGAAAAATCACGTGATGTCCTTGAGCAGCCCCCGGAATACTTGCTAAAGCAAGAAGACTCCAGCTAGCTGACGCTAGCTTTCGTGACTAGCACCCAAAAAAAACATACACCTCAACTCCACTTCGGTCATATTTGTCATCAAGTCGTCAATGGTCATTTATGGTCATTATGTGCAAAACGTACGAAAACTTGGCTCACCTCTGAGCAACCTGGACCAACCTTCGAATCGACATGACACTCACTTGAAGCCGATCTGGAAATGCTTCGAATGAAAGCATGTCAAAGAGGCTATGCCTGGACACATCACCAACAACAAAACTGAAATCAAGCAAGCTACATCTACCCAGCGAAAACAACATCCTACTTGTGATACGCCTTGATGTGGGTTGAGTCTAAGCCAAAGAGCCCAACAGATCCGATACAGGCCAGGCCTGAGCTCCCTCGGGACCAATCTCGTTATATTCCAAATTCATGTCCCGCACGGAGCTATTGGTCTTCAAGGCTTCTGCGAGAGCCTGAAAGAAACACAAGACATCAAAGATCCGGGTCAGCAACTGCAACAAGTAAAATGAGTAAAGAGACTTGGCTCGCCTCTGACCAACCTAGACCAACCTACGAATCGACATGTCACTCATCTGGAAATGCTTCGAATGAAAGCATACTAAAGAGGCCCTGGACACATCACCAACAACCAAACTGAAGTCAAGCAAGCAACATCTACCCATAGAGAGAACATCATAATACTTGTGATACCCCTTGATGTGGGTTACAACGAAGCCAAAGAGACCAAGACTTCCAGTACACGCCGTGCCTGAGCTCCCTCGGGACCAATCGTATTACATGACAAATTCATGTCCCGCACGGAGCTGTTGGTCTTCAAGGCTTCCGCGAGAGCCTGAAAGAAACACAAGACATCAAAGATCCGGGTCAGCAATTGCAACAAGTATATATATATATAAATTAAATTAAGTAAAGAGACTTGGCTCGCCTCTGACCAACCTGGACCAACCTACGCATCGACATGACACTCACTTGAAGCTGATCTGGAAATGCTTCGAATGAAAGCATACTAAAGAGGCTAGGCCTGGACAAATTACCAACAACCAAACTGAAATCAAGCAAGCTACATCTGTAATCAAGCAAGCTACATCTACCCAGAGAAAACATAATCATACCTGCGATACCTACGATGTAGGTTAAGCCAAAGAGCCCAACACATCCGATACAGGCCAGGCCTGAGCTCCCTCGGGACCAATCTCGTTGTGTTTCAAATTCATGTTCCGCAAGGAGCTATTGGTCTTCAAGGCTTCTGCGAGAGCCTGAAAGAAACGCAAGACATCAAAGATCCGGGTCAGCAACTGCAACAAGTAAAATGAGTAAAGAGACTTGGCTCGCCTCTGACCAACCTAGACCAACCTACGAACCGACATGACACTCACTCGAAGCTGATCTGGAAATGCTTCGAATGAAAGCATGTCAAAGAGGCTATGCCTGGACACATCACCAACAACAAAACTGAAATCAAGCAAGCTACATCTACCCAGAGAAAGCATCATCGTACTTGGGATACCCCTTGATGTGGGTTACGTCGAAGCCAAAGAGCCCCAGACATCCGAAACAGGCTGGGCCTGAGCTCCCTCGGGACCAATCTTGTTATCTTCCAATTTCATGTTCCGCACGGAGCTATTGATCTTCAAGGCTTCTGCGAGAGCCTGAAAGAAACACAAGACATCAAAGATCCGGGTCAGCAACTGCAACAAGTAAAATGAGTAAAGAGACTTGGCTCGCCTCTGACCAACCTAGACCAACCTACGAATCGACATGTCACTCATCTGGAAATGCTTCGAATGAAAGCATACTAAAGAGGCTAGGCCTGGACAAATTACCAACAACCAAACTGAAATCAAGCAAGCTACATCTGTAATCAAGCAAGCTACATCTACCCAGAGAAAACATAATCATACCTGCGATACCTACGATGTAGGTTAAGCCAAAGAGCCCAACACATCCGATACAGGCCAGGCCTGAGCTCCCTCGGGACCAATCTCGTTATTTGCCAAATTCATGTCCCGCACGGAGCTATTGATCTTCAAGGCTTCTGCGAGAGCCTGAAAGAAACACAAGACATCAAAGATCCGGGTCAGCAACTGCAACAAGTAAAATGAGTAAAGAGACTTGGCTCGCCTCTGACCAACCTAGACCAACCTACGAATCGACATGTCACTCATCTGGAAATGCTTCGAATGAAAGCATACTAAAGAGGCTAGGCCTGGACAAATTAACAACAACCAAACTGAAATCAAGCAAGCTACATCTGTAATCAAGCAAGCTACATCTACCCAGAGAAAACATAATCATACCTGCGATACCTACGATGTGGGTTAAGCCAAAGAGCCCAACACATCCGATACAGGCCGGGCCTGAGCTCCCTCGGGACCAATCTTGTTACCTGCCAAATTCATGTCCCGCACGGAGCTATTGGTCTTGAAGGCTTCCGCGAGAGCCTGAAAGAAACACAAGACATCAAAGATCCGGGTCAGCAACTGCAACATATACAGAGACTTGGCACGCCTCTGACCAACCTAGACCAACCTAAGAATCGACATGACACTCACGTGAAGCTGATCTGGAAATGCTTCGAATGAAAGCATGTCAAACAGACTAGGCCTGGACGCATCACCAACAACCAAACTGAAGTCAAGCAAGCAACATCTACCCAGAGAGAACATCATAATACTTGTGATACCCCTTGATGTGGGTTGAGTCTAAGCTAAAGGCCCCAACACATCTGAAACAGGCCGGGCCTGAGCTCCCTCGGGACCAATCTCATTATATCCCAAATTCATGTCCCGCACGGAGCTATTGATCTTCAAGGCTTCCGCGAGAGCCTGAAAGACACACAAGACATCAAAGATCCGGGTCAGCAACTGCAAGTACTAACTAAAAAGACTTGGATCACCTTTGAGCAAACTGGGCGAACCTACGCATCAAGATGACTCACTTAAAGCATCTTAAAGCTGATCTGAAAATGTTCAAGTGAAAGCATGTCAAACAGACTAGGCCTGGACACATCACCAACAACCAAACTGAAGTCAAGCAAGCAACATCTACCCAGAGAGAACATCATCATACTTGTGATACGCCTTGATGTGGGTTGAGTCTAAGCTAAAGGCCCCAACACATCTGAAACAGGCCGGGCCTGAGCTCCCTCGTCACCGATGCCATTATCTGCCAAATTCATGTCCCGCACGGAGCTATTGGTCTTGAAGGCTTCCGCGAGAGCCTGAAAGAAACACAAGACATCAAAGATCCGGGTCAGCAACTGCAACAAGTAAAATGAGTAAAGAGACTTGGCTCGCCTCTGACCAACCTAGACCTACGAATCGACATGACACTCACTCGAAGCTGATCTGGAAATGCTTCGAATGAAAGCATGTCAAAGAGGCTATGCCTGGACACATCACCAACAACAAAACTGAAATCAAGCAAGCTACATCTACCCAGAGAAAGCATCATCGTACTTGGGATACCCCTTGATGTGGGTTACGTCGAAGCCAAAGAGCCCCAGACATCCGAAACAGGCTGGGCCTGAGCTCCCTCGGGACCAATCTTGTTATCTTCCAAATTCATGTTCCGCACGGAGCTATTGATCTTCAAGGCTTCTGCAAGAGCCTGAAAGAAACACAAGACATCAAAGATCCGGGTCAGCAACTGCAACAAGTAAAATGAGTAAAGAGACTTGGCTCGCCTCTGACCAACCTAGACCAACCTACGAATCGACATGTCACTCATCTGGAAATGCTTCGAATGAAAGCATACTAAAGAGGCTATGCCTGGACAAATCACCAACAGCCAAACTGAAATCAAGCAAGCTACATCTACCCAGAGAAATTATCATCATACTTGGGATACCCCTTGATATGGGCTACATCAGCGGCTACATCTAAGCCAGAGCCCAACACATCCGATACAGGCCAGGCCTGAGCTCCCTTGTCACCGATGTCATTCTCTGACAAATTCATGTCCCGCACGGAGCTATTGATCTTCAAGGCTTCTGCGAGAGCCTGAAAGAAACACAAGACATCAAAGATCCGGGTCAGCAACGGCAACAAGTAAAATGAGTAAAGAGACTTGGCTCGCCTCTGACCAACCTAGACCTACGAATCGACATGCACTCACTTGAAGCTGATCTGGAAATGCTTCGAATGAAAGCATGTCAAAGAGGCTATGCCTGGACACATCACCAACAGCCAAACTGAAATCAAGCAAGCTACATCTACCCAGAGAAAGCATCGTCGTACTTGGGATACCCCTTGATGTGGGTTACGTCGAAGCCAAAGAGCCCCAGACATCCGAAACAGGCTAGGCCTGAGCTCCCTCGGGACCAATCTTGTTATCTTCCAAATTCATGTTCCGCACGGAGCTATTGATCTTCAAGGCTTCTGCAAGAGCCTGAAAGAAACACAAGACATCAAAGATCCGGGTCAGCAACTGCAACAAGTAAAATGAGTAAAGAGACTTGGCGAAGCGAGATGCAAGGGGAACATGGGCAAGGGAGTGAAGGTGGCTCTGAATGGAGTTAGTGTTGGTGAGTTGATGGAATGGGCTGGGCGGAGTGAGTTGGGTGGATGAAGGTTGGTAGAGTGAGTTCGTTGGATTGCTAGAGTTGGATAGAATGAGTGAGTTGGATGGAGTGAATTCAGTGGAGTGAGTTTGATCCTGTGCAGTGGATCGAGTTAGATGACTTGAGTTGGATGACTTGAGTTTGGTGGAGTGAGCTTGGATTGAGAGTGCATCAAGTTGGATCGGTGTGAAGGCGAGTTTCCTATTCCCAGGTCCAGTCATGTTCCAAGGTAACATGTTGCACTTCTAGCGCCAAATGATGGCAGATGGTGTGGTCTTGTGGGAAATCAAGCCTCAATCAGCCAGGGGTGTTCAATGGGCGGAACCGGGGTTATCGCTGCCTCCGACATCCCTTGCTACCGCAAGAAGTTGAAGCCGATCTGAAAAGGGTTCAAGTGAAAGCATGCTAAAGAGGCTAGGCCTGGACAAATCAGCAACAACCAAACTGAAATCAAGCAAGCTACATCTGTAATCAAGCAAGCTACATCTACCCAGGGAAAACATAATCATACCTGCGATACCTACGATGTGGATTAAGCCAAAGAGCCCAACACATCCGATACAGGCCGGGCCTGAGCTCCCTCAGGACCAATCTTGTTACCTGCCAAATTCATGTCCCGCACGGAGCTATTGGTCTTGAAGGCTTCCGCGAGAGCCTGAAAGAAACACAAGACATCAAAGATCCGGGTCAGGAACTGCAACAAGTAAAATGAGTAAAGAGACTTGGCTCGCCTCTGACCAACCTAGACCAACCTACGAATCGACATGACACTCACTCGAAGCTGATCTGGAAATGCTTCGAATGAAAGCATGTCAAAGAGGCTATGCCTGGACACATCACCAACAGCCAAACTGAAGTCAAGCAAGCTACATCTACCCAGAGAAATTATCATCATACTTGGGATACCGCTTGATATGGGTTACATCAGCGGCTACATCTAAGCCAGAGCCCAACACATCCGATACAGGCCGGGCCTGAGCTCCCTCGGGACCAATCTTGTTACCTGCCAAATTCATGTTCCGCAAGGAGCTATTGATCTTCAAGGCTTCTGCAAGAGCCTGAAAGAAACACAAGACATCAAAGATCCGGGTCAGCAACTGCAACAAGTAAAATGAGTAAAGAGACTTGGCTCGCCTCTGACCAACCTAGACCAACCTACGAATCGACATGACACTCACTTGAAGCTGATCGGGAAATGCTTCGAATGAAAGCATGGCAAAGAGACTAGGCCTGGACACATCACCAACAGCCAAACTGAAATCAAGCAAGCTACATCTACCCAGAGAAAGCATCATCGTACTTGGGATACCCCTTTATGTGGGTTGAGTCTAAGCCAACGAGCCCAACACGTCCGAAACAGGCCAGGCCTGAGCTCCCGCGTCACCAATCTCATTAGATTCCAAATTCATGTTCCGCAAGGAGCTACTGGAATTGATCTTCAAGGCTTCCGCGAGAGCCTGAAAGAAACACAAGACATCAAAGATCCGGGTCAGCAACTGCAACAAGTAAAATGAGTAAAGAGACTTGGCGAAGCGAGATGCAAGGGGAACATGGGCAAGGGAGTGAAGGTGGCTCTGAGTGGAGTTAGTGGTGGTGAGTTGATGGAATGGGCTGGGCGGAGTGAGTTTGGTGGATGAAGGTTGTTAGAGTGAGTTCGTTGGATTGCTAGAGTTGGATAGAATGAGTGAGTTGGATGGAGTGAATTCAGTGGAGTGAGTTTGATCCTGTGCAGTGGACCGACTTAGATGACTTGAGAGTGGAGAGCGTTGGAAAGTGTGAGGTGGAGTGAGCCGAGCCATGTTCCAAGGTAACATCATGTTACATTTCGAGCTTTATGTCCAAAATGATAGCTGATGTAGATGGTGTGGTCTCATTGGGGGAAATCAAGCCCAAGTCAGCCAATGTTCAATGGGGGGAACAGGGCCAATCGCTGCCTCCCACATCCCTTGCTACCGTGAGAAGGGACTCCAGCTAGCTACCCGTGATATGCCTCAAATGACTCCAAGAGGAGGTAACCTAGCAATTCAGCGACTTGCCCTTTATTGTTGTATCTGCGGTGAGAAAGCGATCGTATCAAGCAAGTGGATCAATGATCAAACAATCTGCTGCCTTCACCATGAAGCGGCCACTTTCATCGATGCCACGGATTTCAAGCGTCTCCACTTGACTTGATGCCAAAGCCTGCAGGGCGCCAGGTTTTTTGAGGACACGGCAAAGTTGTTTTTCCATCCAAGGTCACACAACTAGCATCAACTAGACATATCTCTGGCCTTCCCTAGGGACGTTGCCTCTTCCTCGCCACATTGAAACCTCCTCAGCGTTAAGCTCTTCAGATTTTCGTAGTGTGGGAGTGCATGCGCTAGTGCCGAGATCTCTTGGGCCGGAAGGCCTTCCAACACCAAGTGTTGGCATTCGATCACCTTCTCCCTGAAAATCTTTTGTTGCAAATAGATCACTGCGTCAGCATCCGAGCGATGGGTGAACTTTGCTTGCCCCATTTGCTTCCTGAAATTCTCAGGGATCATAGGCACTCTCCCATTGAGATCATCGGATTTCTGCGTCTCAGCCTTCGGATCCTTCGGCCTGTCGATGTGTTGATGTTGTGCATTCACTCCTCTCAGAGATGACCATTCGATTTCTGCCATACACCACCCTCGCAGTAAGTATGGAGTTCTGTTGGCTTCCAAGAGCTTCAAGGGCTTCTCTTTCAGAGTCTTGCTGCCTGCATCATACACTCGGACAACAGCTTCTTCATCAGCCAGCATGGTGTTCCAAACAGGCTCTGGAGTAAGGGTTTCGATCCTGAATGTCAAAGTGCATTCGTGAGCATACATGAGGTGCATGTTGTTCATCGCCTTTCGAAAGCTCCTCTCTTCATGTGGGTTGGTTCTTTCGTATTGGAAGAGCGAGCTGTAATCATAGAAGATCCAAATGTCTGCTTTGAATGCAGCACCGTAAAGTCCAGTATGATTGACGATCTGCTGCAATTGGTGCCGACATGGATCTGGATGTTCCCGGGTTTCCCAGGCGTGGGAAATGGAACAAATGATCGCCTCCTGGGTCCCATTGGCCCAATTTTGCACTTCTTCGTGCGTCACCAACGCACTCTGAGGCTTCCCACCGCACGTGAAGGTCTCGGTTTCAGCTTCTTGCCGTCTCGGTAACGGCCGCTTGGAGAGAACCAAATCAGAAAGGTACCTCAGCGCAGATTCTTGTAAGGTGCATCACGTCTCATGTCAGACATGAACGGAAACATCTTTTGTCATGAGTTTCTGGCCTCTAGGTAGGTTGAAGCTGGCATTTGTGGCTCGCATGCTGAATTGTTCAGCTATCTGAATGACTTGCCATCTTCATAATTCTTTGCGTGTATATAAACATTGGTCCTGCTTTGGCTGCAATCTATCTAAGGATTCAATGATCGAGCACTTCCACATGCAAATCTGTACAGCACTGCACAGCACTGCAGAGCACAACTTTACCGTGGAGCACATAGCCGCAACGACTGGGGGTCAAACTTGGCTCGTACCAACCGAACATCCGAATCTTGTAGGAATTGCGCGAAAGCCTGTGGATCTTTCAAGTTGTATCGAGCCTTGGGGCAATTTCAGTGGCTCCACACGAGGAAATCCTTCAAAGAGAAAAGATAAAGAAACAATTGCTCATATTGACATCGTGGAATGATTGAGCAAGTGCATATGGTGTACTGTTGGTGGCCTTCACATATGGACAGAACACTTCCCCAGTCATGTGCCAACGTCATGACATTTTCTCCACTTGGTACTGCTCGGAACCAGGCTTCTGCGTCGGCCACATTGGTAATGGCCTTCGGGCTGACAATCACAATATTCAAACTGGTGATCAATCAATGAATTTGTGAGACAGCCAGTCCCCATCCGATATGCCGATATTAGACGGTTCCAAATCCAAAAATTTGGGAATAATTGAATGAATATAATGAATAATGATACCAAATACTACGACCAGACCTACATCATTTAATAGTCCCAGGCGCATGTAGGTGAACTGGTGGCCACAAGTGCAATGGATTCCCTTGTGATATCTCCCTCGGTGAAAAACTAGGGAAGCTCGAAGCATCGCCACTGAGCTCCCGCGCTTCTCGCACCTGGGAGGCGACATCCCGCCTGGTCACGACTGCGTGGATGGGTTGTTCGCCTTTGCCTCTCTAAATCGACATTGGACACAGGGCAAGGTTGATTCATCTGTCGGAGTGCACCATGCTAAGAAGGGAAATGGTTCCCTGCTCAGTCGATTTTGGGTCCCGTTTGTTTGAACCACATGCGACATGTCCTGAAACAGAACAGGCAAAAAACGAGATAATAGTTGAGCGAGCATTCATCGACCATTTTTGCCTTTTCAATCCTTTTCAGCACCTGTAAGGCACCTGTACCACAACTGGGAGCCCTGAGCATCAAGTGCTGCCCGCCTAGTTTTCGCTGTACCAGGAATCGAGTCGTCAGCTTCAACCTGACGAGGCCGCCAACGCTGACAAGGTTCCACATCAAAGAAGCATTGATACTCTCAGCCTCTCTTCCACAAAGAAAAACGAACAAGAACATCTCTCTCTCTCTCTCTAGGTTGTCAAACCTCGGCACATTGTCAATCTGTGGCAGATTGTCAGAGGCTTATGCGGAGCCTGAGAGTCGCCAAGCTCCAAGAAGTACTTGGACAGTTTCACGATGTCCAGGTGACCTTCACCTCAGCTACGCTGAGCAAAACACCTGGTCTCCTTGACATATCTTGATATGTGTCTGGAAATCGCTCTATGGTTTACTCAGTTTACTATGTACCCTCCGAAGACCGCTGCAAGCGGCTCAACACCAAAAAAAGCACCTGCATCTGTGGCATCTATGGGTTGGCGGGTCTACTTGCGTGCAGGGCGCTGTTCCTCGGCAGCTTCCGAAGACTGGCCTTGACCCGTTTGGACATGGCCCGGCAACCATCCAATCGTTCAAGGCTCAGCTGAATACACGGAACGTTCACAGGATGTCACAGTTGGTTCTTTTCTGGAAAGGATATGGTATGGTCTATTGAAAGACAGGTGGTAAAGCAGTGTCTAAAGTCTATGCATGCGTAAACCAGTTATGTATGGAATGACCAGGATTGGCTTTGCAGTCTTGTGACAAACTTTAAAGAATGACAACCTCCAAATTCCATCGTGCAGCTCCCACCCGGCCTGGACTTCGTCCTTTCTCAGCTCACTTCCTGCGACGCCAACGTCTTAAAATGTCAACCTGCGGGTCCTAGCATAGACACACCAACAAGTAATTAGACCCGTATTACAGATTATTACAGTGGATGTTTTCGAATTTCTGCAGAGGTTTAGCTTGGGTCAAAAACATCACAAATATGTCTATATGTTTCTATGTGTTTCTTCTTGTTTCTACTCTTGTTTGGTATGGTTTGGGAGTCTCTGCATGCTGGCTCCACCTGGACCTGTTGCTCCCTGACAGGACGTGGCTTCGATGTGCAAACAGACTTCATCAGGCAGCCAGGCATCCGTTGATCCCCTGGCCCCCAACCTTTTCGGCTGTTCCAAGCCCGATCCTGCCTCTCATCACTTCTTGCAGCTCTTCCTCTGACAATGCCCCTTTACCGCCCATGTCGAACTGCTTTAGATAGTCGAGCAATTCCTGCGACAAATTGCAGAGACCATCTCAAATTTGCAGCACATGGTGACAAGGAGCGAGTTGAACCATGTCAAATCTTAATAAATGACAGGAAGCTTGGTGCATCCCTCATGGGTCGTCAGGTTGGCCTGAACTTTCGGAATCAGCTTTCCCAATTCCTCCTGCATGGCAGTTTGATGCAGCTTGCGGGCTAGAAATCCAAGGATCTGATCCCAGCGCATATCCAGTGGAGATTCTGTGGGATTTCAGCAAGCCAAACAACTTCTGCCCTGGTTGGATCTTTGAGTCTTTAAGACACCCAAAAAGAGTTGCTTCACTTCTGAAACATTTGCAAGAGCGACATGAAGCACACTTCAGACTTCTCACATGCAGATACATGCAGTACATAAAACTTCATCAAGCACCCCGGTTCATCTCAGTCCTCTATGAAACGGTGAAACATCTTTTGGTCAATGTATTTTGGACCACCGAGACCTGCCAAATGCTTTTTGACCTCATTGCAGCAGGGAGATAGAAACACTTCAACAGTTTATGAACAGACATTGGCACGAGAGGGAAGCAACAGTCTCAAGGCAAAGCACAACAGCAGTAGTTGCCGTCAAAGAACCTCATCTTCCGTGGGGTTCATCCCAAGAATAGCCATGGCATGTCCAAGTCGTTCCGCGGGAACCCCAGAAGGCTGGGAGAAATATCTGAAGACCGCGTTCGTGGAAGCGATGATGTCGCTGAACATCGTGCTGTAGGCCTTGGCAAATCGATCCCAGAGGCGCATCTGGGGGCTCATTTCTTGCTGGAGAACATGTGCAATTCAGACACTTTGATTGAAGACACTGACATGTCTTCAGGTCAAACAGGGGGAGGTGTCGGGAAAAAAACTGTGTTCATATATGTTCACATCATTGAATCCTACTACACTCGATGCCAGAACCGCAGATCAGAGTTGTCCACTTCATGAATTTGTAGATTCCTTCTTTCTTCAGCAATTGAACCCTCCGAGAAATATTGCTGTTTTGTCGCAAAACTTTGCACCTGCCTTGAAATCAGTAAGAAGCATTGAACATCTATCAGAACCGACGGATCTGAATCTTTTCATGAGAAAAGCCTCTGAGCAAGAACAGATTTGCTCATTCTTCTACCGGAAAGCCGGGTCCCCATCCAGCTGGGTATTCTGTATCTCAGGTATCAGTCGCGACCTAGTACTCAGTAGTCAGTAGTCCCACTCCTGAGCCTCCAAACTGCAGGGCCACTGGCGCTCTCCTGTCTTCCACCAAAAGAAGGAACCCCTTTTTGAGAGACCGCCCAACTGCACGGAATTCAATTATCAACTTTGGCCAAACTGCCCAAAAACAATTGGCTGCAGCATGACCAGCCAACGGCTACTGTAGACACTCAAAGCACCAAAGCTTCAAATCCTCCAGCTCCCGCATGTGCCTCGGCATCAGCTGATACATCATCTTTGACCACCTTGCAGCGCAGTCACATCCACTGTTTTGGTCCAGTGAACGGAGAAAAGGCTAAACTCAGCATGTGGACATGTGCCAAATGTGCTTGCTTTGATAGTGAAAGAAGTGTCTATAGTCTATATGTGGTAAAGTGTCTCACATGGCCGCAAGTGACTGCAATTTTGAGACTCAAGCTGAGCTCAATGTTATCTTGAATGAAACGTGCAGAAGTCTAAAGCAACAAGGCTCTAGCCCCTGGCCATTCATGCCTGAATTTCGACTGCTTTGCTATCTGCTTCACTCGCAGATGCTCTCTCTTTCTCTGCCTTGCAACTGACTTGTCAGGCCTTGAAACTACGTGCTGAGAAAAAGTAAGGTCTTGCTGATCCACTGCTACATGTTTCCATTTCCAAACCACACCAGGTCCACTGCTACATGGTTTTGCGGGCCACAACCTGAAGTGGCGCTTACACAGTCTTGCTTAAGATATCTTAAGATAGTCTGGTGCGTTTTTTCGAATTGGCGTCTGCTTGTTTCTGGTTGAAGGTTGAATCACCTGGGCTAAGAGCGCCCGCATGAGAACAATTCTGCCATGACCTGAAAACATCATGAAGTATGTTCCCAATGTCTATTCTGTGTCTGAAAAAAGACACGTGCGAACATCTTCTTAACCTTGATTCATGAGAAGAAAATTGAAAAACAGTGAACTACTGCGAAAGCCAAAAACACATATTTCGCTCTATAAATGAACAAAATGAATTCTGTTTGTTGCTTTGCCGTTCCCGGTGTACATCAGGCTGTCCTCCTGAATCTAAACTCAATGCAAGAAAGAAATGAAGGAAATGAAGCACTATATGTTTTGATTTTGTCACAAAATGCGTATAGATTTCGATAGCAAACCATCGTAGGATATCGTAGGTCAATTCCCACCGGCGATTCCCCCAATGGCTGCCATGGCTGCCTCCGATGGCTCAAGCATTTCCTGCAGCTCAAGGGATGACAAGACCAGCCACATGAGCCCCAATAAGATATGCCCTCAGTCGACCAAATAAATTGTGATCCCAAAGAAACCGATTTCTGTTCGTGTGATGTAGACAAGGGATGACAAGGGTAATGTACCGAGAGCCGCCTCATCACCCAGCTCCAGAAAACACGTTGCCAGCTCCACAATATCCAGCTGACCTTTACCTCCGTCAAAACGAACTGGGGTCCTCTTGGAAAATGGGTAAGGCTCAATTCAAAGCCCCAGAAAAGCCATGAGTTTGAATCATGTTTAACATTCACCATCCATCTTGTTGGTGATACCGTGATACCCAATCGACCAGAATCCGAATTGTGCACTTCATGACTTGGCAACTTGGGAAGATGTGGTGAACGGATGTGGATACTGGTTCCATCAAACACTTTGGCTAACCGTCAGCTTGTAGCTTGCATCCGGGTGGCTGTTGCTTGGCATCGTTGCGACACTTGCCTCGTGACCCTGCGGAATCCCAAGCTGTCTAGGACTCTGCGAGTCGCTGGTGAGAAGAAATGGTGAATGCAAGGCCGGAGTCTCTTCAGCTTCTGAAGAAAGACTAAGACACATCTCCTTTCCCTTAATAAAGGGACTGAAAAACACCGGACTACCAAAAACAAGTGCGTCACTGAACAAGTGAAAAAGTGATTTTGGTTGTTGCTTTGGCGTTCCAGTTGCAGACCCTCGCTACTGCAGTTGCTGCAAGTTCTGCAAGTTCTGATTCTTCCCCAACAAGCCTGGAGCTTCTTCTGGCTCAGCTCACTTCCTGGACGCAAAATGTCCGATTTCAACCCACAAATTGTACTGAAAGACTCCATAAAACAATATAATGTCAAATATATATATATATATATGTCAACCATGTATAAAATCCCAAAGCACCCGGGCATCAACCAATCAACCTAGCATCATTCATTCGCTCTCTCAAAATTCCATCATTCGATACATCCCGGAATACATCCGATGGAAATCCTTTCCTGACACTTCTGATCTCACCGTGCCTCTGATCGCTGCTTGAACTTCTTCAGTGGACAAGGCGCCCTTGTTGTCCGTATCATATTGCTTCAGATAGTCAACCACAGCCTGCGCATCTCACAAGCAGCACATACCAGTAGTCTCTGAAATCCGCGAAAATTTGGTAGCTTTAGATCTCAAGGAGTCATTACGGTTTGGCCCAGGTGCAAAGGCAATCAATTTGGTTGTCGTCATTTGACTGGCCTGAACCTGTTCGAGATACTTTGTCAATTCGTCCTGCGCCGTGCTGCAGCTTGCAAAGCTACGCAAAGCTGAAAGAGAATCGGTGAAACAACAGGAACATCAAGCATTCTCAAGGCACAATTGGCACAATGTTCAACTCACACGAGTGAAACATCAACTTCACTAAGAATCAAGAATTGGACCATTCCCGAACTGTCCGACTGTCCTGGATGAAACGGTGAAACGTCGCTTGGTCGATGTATGGGCGACCAAGATCTGCCAAGTGTTTGTAGACCTTGCGGAAGCTCAAAACCCAAAGGGACAGTTCAACAACAGACCAAACATTCCCAAGTTGTCACAGGGAGGTCCAGGGAGGTGCGATTTCCTCAAAACCCAAAAGCCTCAATCTGCGGCCAAAGATCCTGATCCTCCGTGGGGTTCATCCCCAGGATCCGCATGGCCTGCCCGAGGTGTTCCGCCGGAAGTCCTCGAACTCCATCGCTGAAGTGCCCGAAGACCAGGTGGATGGAACTCATGATTTCGTCGTACAGCTTGCTGTGGACCTCGGCGAAGTTGGCGTCCCCCCACTGAGGGTCCATCTCGGTCAGCCCAAAGACACACAGGGAGGGTAGGAATACGAGAGATGGCAGGCTCAACATCAGAGTCTGAGGAAGATGCGTTTGCAACCACTGACCGCCCGTACAGAAATAGCGGAAACCACGAAAGGTGAGCTTGGAATATGGTTCTCTATTCCCAAATCTGGTGCAGAATTTGAATTCTTCTGGTGGCAAAAAACTCCAAACCAACAACCTTGCTGCGTGCAGTGTGAGAACCTCGAAGCCAAGCAAGCTAGTGAAGACCTTATCAAAAGTGCCAGCACCATGCAACACGCTTCCAGCCCCTCACGTTTTCCTAAGCCTCCCAACTTCCGGGCTGGTGTGCTCCTGTCAACCATACGGCTTCACGAACATGTCTAGCAAATGTCAACATGTTTTATGACACCAAGCTCCTGGGCGGTCGGCATAATGCCACTCCCTCAGAAAATGCATAAGCTGAGGCTGAATGAAGACACTTTGCAAACATCAGCAGTGCGACTTGATTCCGCCGTAGTTTGACACCAGAGATTCTTCTGAATCGACAGATGATTTGGAAATTTATTGATGTGAATGGGAAATCAACCACAGGAATCGGACAATAACGTTGCATCCATCACTCAATAGGTAATACGAAGGGTGGAGTTTGGGCCGGTGCACATGCAACTCAACTATTGAAATACAATCAAAACACAGAGCCAAAAACACCAAATAGATCCATAGATCATGCCATGTTCAGCAAACCTTCCAGCAAAAAAAAAGTTCAACAACAAACGTCCGAGGTTGATTTCGAAAGCCTAAGACTGCGACATCCTTCTGTTTGGTCCGCCTGCGAAAACGCGCAGAGTGACAACCTCATCTCTTTGAAGAAACTGTCAACATCACGCCATGAGCAAATCTCGCCATGTCCAAACCTCGAGCTGAACGCCAACAAAAATTAAAGTTTGACATGAAACAAATGCAAAAATGACCAAATGTTACTTTCGTCTTGAAAACGAACAGCTTACTTGGCTTACTTTGGCCATTTCTTCAACCAGTCGAACTTGAACCTGTTGAAACAGCAGTTGCTGGATCTTAATCTAAATGAACTCCAAATGAACAAACCAACGGCCCACGTCACTCTGCCCACGATACCCGTGTGCACCTCAGCAGTAGCTGACACAGCACGTTTGGCCTCGCCATGTAGGTCAAAATGTTGTACGGCTGAGGTGCAACATGGTGCAACCACACCACAAATACGCAGAGGCACGGGGACACAAGCGACAACCACTCACAGTGGGAGACGAAGCAAAGGATGCAAAAGCACTGGCTCAAAAAATGCTACAGAATAGTACAGATATGTACAGATATGTACAGACATGTACAGACAATAAAATGATTTAAAATGATTGTGTGAATCAGCTCTGCCACTCAGAAGCTCTTGTGGAGGGCCTGAGATGAGCCGCCAGAGCCCATGACGACGTCCTGGGAGTCGACAACTCGACAACTCCACCAAAATTTAAAAACCGGAAGTGTTCATGGCCTGATTATCTACGGGAAAATCATGACATTTGTGCAAACTCCCTGGGACCCCTATTGATCGTAGGGGATATGTGTGGAGATGGCCCTCTTTGGCGGACCGGCACCATAGTTTGCATATGTTTGCATTCATGTCTTTATGCATGACTTGCCGGATCTCTCGAGGTCGCCTGATTTTCAATGTCTGACGTATGACGTGTTTGTCCCTTTGGACCTCCGAAAAACTGACTGCGACTGCTGGCCAAAAAAGAACGGGAGAAATGTCGATTTCTCAAGATTTCTCCAATTGAAAATATGTCGAGATGTCGAGATGTCGAGTGTGGTGATCTAGGAATCTAGGCCTGACAAGCTAAGGCTGCCGTCCTTTGAGGAGGTCGACTCGGCGGTGAAACGCCTCGAAACGCAGAGACTAAACCTGAACTGTTTGGGAAACCGATGCAACATGAAACCAATGGAAACACTGGAAAACCCCTGGGGAAAGACTGAAAATTGCATGAAAGTGCATCATTGGACATGAGATTGCAATGGAATCTACAATGTGGAATCATGTGGAACCAATATGAGCCTCAGCAAGAATATGTACTGCTGAGAGGACTGTCAGCAATCTGCGGGACAACTTGCCCTAGGAACTTCCAGCTGCGGCTCCGCGCTCTGGCTTTGCGCTGTTCCAAAGCCAAGCAGGGTGAGCTCGGAATCGCGTTCAAAGAAAACGACAGAAAAAAACTTGTGACACCAAGTGAGAAACCCTTTGCTGCGGCGAGTTTGGAATCTTTGACGTGTTTCCAGTGTTTGTTCCTCTGCGGACGATCGTTGCACCTGGATCCTTTGATCCAAGGTCTAGCACTGGTATCTGGCTACCGACCAAATGAATCACACTCAAATTGGGAGAATTTTTGCAATGCCAATTTTATCAATTTTGCAATGACCTATAATGACGACCTTCCAATTTTTGAATGACCTTCCATTTTCTTGGCAATGTTTGGAGCTGCAAACTGCAACAAGTCGCAAAGAAGGCCCAACTGAGAGTCGTTTGTTCGGGTCCCTCAAATACTGAACAAATGAATCCGTATCATTTCTGCGACTTCTTGCCAAAGTCCTCAAACCCAAAACCATCCTCAAACGGACAGCACGATGTACGATGTTTGTTGATCCCCAAGATACGTTTGGGAGGCCTTCGGAAGGTTTCACTCTAGTGAGGTCCTCAGAACTTGTTGGGCCGGCCCGCGGCAGCCGAGTTTGATTTCCCAATAAGGACTCTCAAAGTATCGCATCAAAAGTGCTGCCCAATTTGGGCATCCCAAAGCACGGAATCGCTTGGAAAAAAAATGACATGAAACGCAAGGTCCGCATCCACTGCAACCGGTGCAACCCTTTTTTCTCAGCGACGAGCAACGGTCGCCCGCTGTGGGGATCAAAGCAAACGGCGCGCTCAGCAACATCCGGGTTTGGGTTTTCGAATGCCTCTGGCGCACCACACTCTAGGGGGATCATTGTGATGGTCATCAAAAGTCATCCACCAGACCTATCTATTTATGTAGATATACAATGATATACATACATTTACATGTTTTCAGCCATCACGTTTATCCACATTGGGATATATAATTGATTTTGGATGGCATGTGGGAAACTATATATCAAATATACATTTGCTAACAGAAATATTCAAATACATTTGTATACATGTAAATACATATATAGTATTACGCTGTATTCAGTTGTATAAAGGTATTGTCCGCTCCCAGAAGATCCAGAAGCACAAGAACAAATTCTCACCATGGAACGACCCGAATGGCGCATCCTGGACTTTCAACCAGCGAACCATCGCTTCCTTGCTATCCGTCATCTTTTCGCTTCTTGGTGATGATTGTGAATTCACCATATATTTCCAAGGGCAAGGGCAACCCCACAATCCTTTGTTGCCTTAGATTCTTGTTGGATACGCCACAGTGATGGTCCTGAGCAGTGCTATAGCGGTTCCATGGGGTGAAAACAAGTTAAATGGAGGCAAAACCACCGGTTATGGGTAAAAACCCGTCAAGACCCTTCTGTTCTCACCAAAACAGCTGGGAATTCAGGATGTTCATCCAACCAAATCATCATATTGATGGTTATACATACATATGTATATATATATATAGATAGATAGATAGATAGATAGACAATATATGATATATGTATTATACAATTACGTTATACCGGTATGTCCTCTATTCCATTATACCCCCATTTTTGTTGGTTTAAATCCCAATCAAATATGCTACCGGTTTTGATCCATATGGTACCATCGGAGCAGAGTCCTATTGAAACCCTGTCACAATCAATGCCTTGGTCTTTGCAAAGCTCTTGGTTTTCTGCTCCCGCTGCATCTCCGACCATATCCTAGGTCGCTTGTTGTTGAGCGGTGGTTTTCTGACATGGCCACGTTGACTCATGGAACATCGTCGATAGTCAATCTTCCAGGTTGACTTCCCTTGAAACTTGAAGTGCAAAAAAAAAACACCTAACAACTCTTGCGACACTGGATATTTGGGGCATCTAAATCCTGTCACTCGTTTAGAAGGTGGCAAGTCCAGAAATGAGGCCCGCAATGCTGGGTGACCATGGTAACTCCAAAAAGTGACTAGAAACTATGGTCACGACCAACTCAGGAGTACAAGCTTAGATACTCATCTCGCGAGCCCAACAGTTGCTGGGGCATCCATCATTAGATATCTGTAGATGATATCTGACTCGAAGTCGTGTTTCATCACAGCTGGATATGGCGACATCATCTCACCACATCTCCAAGATTCTCACCATATCAGCCATGCCAGGGAAGGGCGGGAAGTACTGTGGTTTCTGCTGTTGTGCCGAGCTTGCGGGAATGTCCCGTCCATCAGATCCCAAGAAATGGAAAGATATCGATGTTTCAAAGGGGACACGTCTGATCTTGGAAGATCTGTCTTGCAGCCTTGCAGGTCGTATTCAAAAATGTCTGTTGTTTTTCTCCATTCAACGTAGACATTTTAAACATTTTGACATTTGCAAAACCAAACGCAGTCAGTGGCTGCATTGTCCGTGTCGACTTCGGCATGTCTGGATGTCCTGATGATCCTGATGGTAACAACTGTGGCAAAGCCATTTCAACAGTTTTCAACGAAACAGTCCATTGATAGTTCTAGCAGGGTTTTTGTTCAAAACTTTTTTTATTCACCATCAACAACCCCACTATATATATATACTATATACTGTACTGCTGTAAGATTTTGAAATCCCCCAGTTCAAAACCCTTCGTGTTTTCTGTTGTTTGGCCCCCACTTATGCGTGTCAATACTTCCTTTTTCCCACTTGTGGCATACAGAATTAAAAAAACTCCTGATTCGAACCATTTGGGCGCCATTATACCAACTAGGCCGCATACCCAATAAACCACAGATTGGGAATTGGTTTTTTGTGGATTTTTTGGGACACAAAAATCTTTGCGATCGCCATTCCAGGTCGAAATTCCCAATCTATCTATCTTTGGATCAAAAAAACAACGTGCATTGGGGCATCTCACAAGTCGCAGGTGCTCCAGATCAATCGAAGATGATCATGATTAAACAATAAACATGTAGGTCTCGCACACTCAGGAGCAAGCAGACTGTCCGCCGCATCCGCTTGGAGTTGACTTTTGAACGGGGCTCAGCTGAGATCTCTAGAAATTAATGCAGAGTTCGAAACCCATCTTCTTCTTTTCCTCGATCACTTGCTTCAAGGCCTGGCTGTGCGCAGTCCCCTTTTCTTTGCTGGATGGCACTATGATGTCCCCCACAGCGCTAGCCCTCAGCACCCTCAGCACCCTTCAGTCACGGTCAACAGAATCTGAACCCCAACACCAAGAATAAGCAGAGGCACCATGAGCAGCCACTTGGAATCCCGGGACAGGCCTTCACCCCCTCATCGCCGATGGAATTGCAACCCACATCGATGCTTGTCACGGAAGTGTTCGTCTTCAAAGCTTCAGCTAGTGCCTGGCCAAAGGGAAAGCGACTTGGAAGTAGATCAAAGCTGACATCTGTGAGACCTCATGAAATACAAAGGAGACACAACTCTCAGTTTCCGACTCTGAGTTTCCAAAGAACAAATCCCGCAAATGTCGTTTACAGAGGTGCATTTCCAACCAACATCATGCCAATATCCCAGTAGAAAGCATACCAGTACCACATCATACCACACAAAATGAGTTCAAGTCAAAAATCAATTCACCCATTCACCCACTTCACTGACACTCAACAAGATTTGGAACCTGGAAATGCGAAGGATGAGCATGAGCAAACTACAAAGTCTTTCAAGCTGGCGACAAAGACACCATGAGCAGCCACTTGGAATTCCGGGAAAGGCCTGAGCGCCCTCATCGCCAATGGAATTCCAAGACAGGCCGATGCTTGTCACAGAAGTGTTCGTCTTCAAAGCTTCAGCTAGTGCCTGGCCAAAGGGAAAGCGACTTGGAAGTAGATCAAGGTTGACATCTGTGAGACCTCATAAAATACAAATGAGACACAACTTTCAGTTTCCGACTTTCCGACTCCGAGTTTCCAAACAACAATTCCCACTGGATTCAGGGCAAATGTCTTTGACACAGAGATGCACTTCCAGCCAATATCATGCGAATATCCCAGTAGAAAGCATCCCACATCATACCACACAGAATGAGTTCAAGTCAAAAAGAAATTCACCAACTTCACTGACAGTCAACAAGATTCGAAACCTGGAAATGCGAAGGATGAGCATGAGCAGACTACAAAGCCTTTCAAGAAGCTGGCGACAAAGACACCATGAGCAACCACTTGGAATCCCGGGACACAAAAGGCCTTCACTCCCTCAGCGCCGATGGAATTGCCAGACAGGTCGATGCTTGTCACGGAAGTGTTCATCTTCAAAGCTTCAGCTAGTGCCTGGCCGAAGGGAAAGCGACTTGGAAGTAGCTCAAAGCTGACGTCTGTGAGACCTCATGAAATACAAAGGAGACACAACTCTCAGTTTCAGACTCCGAGTTTCCAAACAACCATTCCCACTGGATTCAGGGCAAATGTCTTTGACACAGAGATGCACTTCCAGCCAATATTATGCCAATATCCCAGTAGAAAGCATACCACATCATACCACACAGAATGAGTTCAAGTCAAATAGAAATTCACCCACTTCACTGACAGTCAACAAAAATTGGAAACTGGAAATGTGATGGATGAGCATGAGCAGACTACAAAGCCTTCCAAAAAGCTGGCGACAAAGACACCATGAGCAGCCACTTGGAATCCCGGGACACAACAGGCCTTCACCCCCTCAACGCCGATGGAATTGCGCCACAAATTGATGCTTGTCACGGAAGTGTTCGTCTTCAAAGCTTCAGCCAGTGCCTGGCCAAAGGGAAAGCGACATGGAAGTAGATCAAATCTGACATCTGCGAGACCTAATGAAATACAAATGAGACACAACTCTCAGTTTCCGACTCTGAGTTTCCAAAGAACAATTCCCACTGGATTCAGGGCAAATGTCGTTTACTCAGATACATTTCCAGCCAATATCATGCCAATATCCCAGTAGAAAGCATGCCACATCAGACCACACAAAATGAGTTCGAGTCAAAAAGAAATTCACCCACTTCACTCACGGTCAACAAGATTTGGAACCTGGAAATGCGAAGGATGAGCATGCGCAAACTACAAAGTCTTTCACCAAACTGGCGACAAAAACACCATGAGCAGCCACTTGGAATCCCGGGACACAAAAGGCCTTCACTCCCTCATTTCTGATGGAATTGTTTTGCAGGTTGATGCTTGTCACGGAAACGTTCGTCTTCAAAGCTTCAGCTAGGCCCTGGCCAAAGGGAAAGCGACATGGAAGTAGGCTGAAATCTGTTCCAGAAAGGATACGATTCAATCATTTTCAAGTATTTAAACAAGAGTGGTCGTCCCATGTCTAACTCAGTGCAAACCACATGCGGCAAAAATTGTCCAGAGAATCAACAGATGCGTATCCTGAAAATCTCGGTTCGACAACAGTACTTGGAACTGTTCAGCAAATGTCACACTGGCTGAAACGTTGCTTGGGAACAGTGAACCAACTTATGTCGATTCGATTGACACAAAAGAAAAAACGCTGCAGAACTGCCCCAGGTGGTTGTCCAAAAATTAGCAGAAGCCCTTGGGGAAAACTGAATTGAAAAGTGGTACAAAGTCCAACAAGTTCCCTTCCAGAAAGGAGCACGTTGTCACCTTGCGCCGCAACACAGGAAACCTGCCTGAAGACGAACCGGTGCTTCAAAAGGGCGTCTGCCGGGGACTTGATCATCACTCTCCTGTTGAGCATGCCACAAGACACAGAGGTAAACTTGGCAAGTGTTTCGAAAAGTTGAACAAGATAAGTATGAATTTGGATATCAAAGCAGCGGCAACGGGAAAACTCAAGCCACTCCGCATTGTGATGCATGAAGCATGAAGCCACTCAGAGCCCCAGGCCTTGGCTCCGTCGTCCAAGTCACTGTCAGCAGTGGTGTCTCTGACTGAAGTCTTCCTCTGAAGCAAAGCATCTGCAAGAGCCTGGCTGAAGCCAGGGTCGAGTCGAAGCTCGCTGTGACAGACGCACGTTCCCAAGTGTGAAAGAGCAATCCACACTAGGCCCCTGAGAGCTAATATGAGAAGCTTTGGCCGCATGCTGAGACAACAACTTGAGACTCTGTAGATTAGCCCGGCAGAGAGCCAGCCAAGAAATTGACTGTGGGTTAGCACCCCAAAAAAACATACACCTCAACTGAGTCGTATTAAAAATCCCGTTTGAAAATGCTGATCCCAACCACAAATCATCGTAATTCCATGCGGCGGTCTTCATGTTACAATAGGACCTCCACATTTCCAGATTATATATTAATATTGCCAGACGGAATCTTGGATGCTTTTGAGATACGGAGAAATAGAACAATGAACGGTTGTTTTGTATTGTGTACAGAAGATGGAGACATCTACGGTATAAAAGGGTCATATATGTTTATATAAGGCTATGTGAAGGATAATTACCTAAAAATATGGTCCTAAACGGGGTACAGTACCTCCATTCCAGCCCTTTGAAATGCCCATCAAAGGAATGGATTTTGAGTGCCGGCAATGCAAACGACATGCTCTGTTATTTTTTTCCACATCAATGGCTACATGTATTCTTGCCTTTTCTTTGTGCGCCTCAAAATTCAAATGAGAAAAGAAAACCAAAACGGGTCAAATGGGTCTATGATCACCTGGGACGACTTTGGATGTCGTTCAGATGTCGTTCAGATGTCGTTTCGGATGTCGTTCAGATCTGACATATTGCTCTGTGACCGATCTAAGCTAAAAATGGCTCATGGGGGATGGAAATGGAAGACTAAACAAAATATCCGCCGACCCCGGCCGACGCAAGGGGGAGCGCGTAAGGGAAGAAGAGGTACTGCACTGCTATCCGCCGACCCCGGCAGGACGACGACAACGACAACGACAACAACAACAACAACAACAACAACAACAACAACAACAACAACAACAACACGACTAACACCAACAGCAACAACAATAACCACAACAACAACAACAACATCAACATCAACATCAACAACAGCAACAACAGAAGCAACAACAACAGCAACAACAACCACAAGAACAACAACAACAACAACAACAACAACAACAACCACAACAACATCAACAACAACACCAAGAACAAGAACAAGAACAATAACAAGAACAAGAGCAGGAACAACAAGAACAACATCAACAGTAACAACAACAACAACAACAAGAAGAACAACAACAACAACGACAACAACAACAGCAACAACAACAACAACAGAATCCGTCGAAAATCTGTCGAAAAATGCTGTTTTTCTAGGATTTCAGACGACACGTTAGGGAGTTGTTTGGCGCGGTTTTGGAACTAGCTCGTCCTTCAGAGGCATGGTGTTTCCCTGCCGGGAGGTGATTTTTTCGAAGCTGTTTTAGTGCTAGCAGCCGCAGGCATCAGAATTTGTCGAAAAATGCTGTTTTTCTCGGATTTCAGATGACACGTTAGGGAATTTTTTGGTGTGGTTTTGGAACTAGCTCGTCCTTCAGAGGCATCGTGTTTCCCTGCCGGGAGGTGATTTTTTCGGAGCTGTTTTACTGCTAGCAGCCGCAGGCAACAGAATCTGTCGAAAATCTGTCGAAAAATGCTGTTTTTCTAGGATTTCAGACGACGCGTTAGGGAGTTTTTTGGCGCGGTTTTGGAACTAGCTCGTCCTTCAGAGGCATGGTATTTCGCCCCCGGGAGGTGATTTTTTCGAAGCTGTTTTACTGCTAGCAGCCGCAGGCAACGGAATCTGTCGAAAAATGCTGTTTTTCTAGGATTTCAGACGACACGTTAGGGAGTTTTTTGGCGTGGTTTTGGAACTAGCTCGTCCTTCAGAGGCATTCACACTGTTTTTGCAATTTCAAGAAAACGTGGAAGGCACGAAACACTGTAAATAGCGGTGTTTTAGCCACTTTTGGGCGCTGAAACGCTGGTATTTACACAGTTTTTTGCCCGTGACGGCGCCAAACCCCTGTAAATTACAGCATTTTTTGCACTTTTTGAACCGATGTTTTGCCTTGATGAACGCAAAAAACGCTGGTATTTACGCGTTTCCCAAAAAATCGAAGATCGTGACGTGAACGAAACCCTGTAAATAACAGTGTTTTAGCCACTTTGGGGGACTAAAACTGTGGTATTTACGCGGGTTCTTGCCAGCTGACAACGCAATATGCTGTAAATTACAGCACTTTGTGCGCTGTTTATGTTCAATTTTTAAACGCGCGATGCTTTCACATGTTCTTTGCATTATTTTGCACTCTTCCACAAGAAACAACGTTGCAGATTGAAACTGGACGACAGCGTGACCCGAAAGAAAGCTGGAGGGAGGAGACGCACAGAAGCTTTTACCCACACACACAGGGGCTTTTACACAGAGAAGTCTTTACACAAAGGAGCTTTTTACATACAGAAGGTTTTACACAGAGAAGTCTTTACTCTAAGGTGCTTTTGCAGACAAGCGTCTAGGAGCTTTTACTCACAGAAGTTTTTACACGAAGAAGTCTTTACACAGAGGACTTTTTACACACAGACGCGTTTGCACACAGAAGCTTTTACACAGAGAAGCCTTTACACAGAGGAGCGTTTACACACCAAAGAGTTTACACACAGCAAGCTTTTACACACGCAGGGGCTTTTACACAGAGAAGCCTTTACACAGAGTAGCTTTTTACACACAGAAGGTTTTACACAGAGAAGTCTTTCCTCTGAGGAGCTTTTTCACACAAATGTCTTGGAGCTTTTACACACAAAAGCTGTTACACAAAGAAGTCTTTACACAGAGAGCTTTAACACACAGACGCGTTTACACACAGAAACTTTTACACAGAGAAGCCTTTACACAGAGAGTTTTTATACACGGAAGCTTTTACACACAGAGAAATCTTTACAAAGACGTGCTTTCACACAGAGAAGCTTTTACACAAAGAAGTCTTTACACAAAGTGGTTTTTACACACAGAAACTTTTACACACAAAAGCTTTTACACAGAGAAGTCTTTGCACAGAGGCGCCTTTACACGAAGTAACAAGTTGAAATCGGCAGCAGTTCTTTAGGAAAAACCCTTCGCAGGAGCTTTCGGGAACTCACTTGCTCCCAAAAAAATCGTCTATTCCAACAAATACGTTCCAAAAAACCTAAGGAATATATTTCTGAAGCAAGTCCTCATTCAGTAACTTTCACGCCCACACTGCGATGAAATGGAGGGCCGAGTGGTCCGGCGGAGCCGACGAGGGGCGTCAGCCCAAAAATCCGGCCAGGGGCCGGCGCCGGCCCCGGGGCCGCGGCCCGTGGCATTGCCGGAGCCTTCGGTGGTAACCGAAGGTTATATACGGCTGCCCCCCCTGCCGCCGACCTACCTCCTACTTACCTCGTGTCGATTCCGGTTCACCCCCGGTCCACGATTATCGTTGTAATTTACAGTGTATTCTGCGTGTGGTGTTCAAAAAACATCGTTTTTTTACAGGGTTTTGTGGCCTTCGCCGTCTCCAGGTTTCATCTTGGCGACGTTAAAAAACCATGGGTTTTTCATGGTTTTGGGTCTTCGGATCTTGCCGGCCTTGGTGCCAACATAGGGCCAACATCGGCCAAGATGTGGGCTACATGGGTCAACATAAGGCCAAGATAGGG
>CAMXCT020004555.1:0-34860 GCA_947184155.2 Cladocopium goreaui | reverse complement strand
GGGCGAGGGGGGCGAGTGGGGCGAGTGGGGCGAGTGGGGCGAGTGGGGCGAGTGAGGCGAATGGGGCGAGTGGGGCGAGGGGGGCGAGTGGGGCGAGTGGAGCGGCCGACGGGGATTAAGTGGCGACTCCAAACACCGTGGCATCAATACCATGGATTCTGCAAGTTCCCTTTGTAGAAGACGTGTGCAAGATCTCCTTGACAGGTTCTTTCTAGACGCTGCTGTGCAAGATCCTTTTGTACAAGGTCTGTATGAGACCAAACAAAGATCGACTATGTTTAAACATGTCCTAGAAAAATTGCGTTGAACATTACATGACACCAATGTGACATTAAGCATCAAGCATCACCGGAAGCAACCTCCAGCCATTCCGGGAATGCGCACCGACGCGCAGTGCACGTGCCCCGCGGGACCACAGACCCGATGGTCACAGTGAGGAGTGGACTATTGTGCCATCTCTATTTGATTGCGTACCAACATCACGCATGCTGGCATCAGCATCTGCTGAATCCCTAAGGTAGAAGCCATTGTCATGGTGCCACTTAGCATCGGCACCTGCAGACGCAGGAGTCAGCGACATGGTCGGTGTGGACAGGACTCCCGTGAGTCTTCTTTCCCCCATGAAGCAGAAAAATTATATCGCAGTCGGAAAGGATGGTAGAAAACAGAAATGGTAGAAAACAGAATAAACAGGTGCAAATTTCAATTCTTTCTTGGACTTGATCAGGAACAAATAAAACATGTGTCTTGCTTCAACATCTCGAACGGCTATGTTCAGCGAACAGTGGCTTCATATGCGCCGCACAAACTATTTTGGAGCCGCGGTGTTGGCTGTCCGCTTTGCCTCAAAAAGAATAGATTGGGCCTTTGTCAATCTCATGCCACCAGCGCACACGATTGAACACTAGAAGGCCAAGCCGACTGTTTTGAATGTGGCTTTGGACACCATGATGAACCACTATGCAAGATCTTCACACCACAATGTCTTGTCATGAAAATGGGTGGGTTGATTGAAATTGACGCACAATATGTTGCAGCCACCATACAGTCTTGATTGAAAGCATTCACCTCGTAGGGTCAGGAACACGCTCGGGCTGGAAAGAAGCCAGAGCTTAATTTCGAGGAATCGCACCATTATTGACGCGTATCTTTGGAAACAAGACTTATATACAACAAGTGCTTTGGAGCACATTGTCACTCTTTTTTTGGGCTGACAGTTTAGACATGGGACCGTGCAAGACCTCGTATTTCTGGAATCCTACTTGAAATCATTGGCACTCAGTTGAAGCTTGGCAATCATGTCTTGAGCTTCCGAATTAGTCAAAAGGCCCTCCCAGGCACATGTCTGGTAGTACAGGACAGCGTGGCCACCTGGCGGGCCTCGTGGCTCGCTCTTTAGCGTGGCCTCCTTGCTCTTGGCGCTTTTCTTGTCCTTAAGTTTGGGCGCCTGTTCTTCCACTTCCTTCTTGTCAACCTCTTGCAAGATGCCAACTTTCAAGAGGTCTTTGACTGCTGCCAAGACGAACTTTGCTGGTTTTTCCTCTTTCTCCTTCTGAAAGTGGTACTTCAGAACAGAGCGAATGTGCGCAGTGGAGGTTGGACCAGCACATCGAGGATTGGACAGAATGACTCGCTGCAATTTCATCTTGGCATCCAAATCTGCAAGTCCTGGGGGCTTGACATCTGGCACTGCTTTGGGGCCTACCAAGGCTTGGACTTGCTTGGAGCGATAGAAGGCAAACCACAAGCACATTTGGCGACGCCAGATATGCAAGGCATGTCCCAAATCGAAGATGGTCATCTCAACGGCAAACTCATCTATGATCCTATCAAGGGCCAACGCGCTCGGGCCTCAGAATACTGCCTGCAACGCATGGCTGCATTAGCGTACCGAGCCACATCTGTGTCAGCATAGCGTAGCTTCTGTTAGATTGGTTCCTCTACATTCTCGTGATTCTCGTGATTCTCGTGAAAGAAGTCGGAGATTCCCTGCAAAGCCTTCCTGAGCACGGGCAAGGCGAACTTGTCAAAATAGTGGTCTTTGTCCTGGTTGCTTGCCACGCGCCCCATCCAACCAAAGAAGTCAATCAGGAACTCTTTGCTGGACTGGCTCTGCTGATCAGGGTCACTTGTCACTGGCCTTGTTTGCCACGTCGCATGGATTCTCTTGCAAAACATGCTTGCAGTCGGCTGGAGCACATACTCACAAAGCGACACCTGTCCATACACTTGGTGAACGAAGGTGTAATGAGTCAGCGCCGTGGCACCATCTCCAGTGACTGTCTTGTCATCTTCGCAGTTCAGCCAAGTGCACATCTTTTGTTTGTTGCCGTAACGCAGACCTGAGTGTCGGGTCTCCCTCCCGGATGTCATGGCATATTGTTGTGGCAATCTCCTCCGAAATGATGCCAGCTCGGGCATATTCTTTGATAGAAGCACGAAGACCCTTGATGGTGGCATCCGTGCATGTGGCGCCACCTGCCTTGATGACAGCAGGGACATCTGCATGGGAAAGAAGCTTTTTGCAGGTAAAATCCTTCAAATAACTCTTGCGCATGCTGGGGTCACCTGCGCAAACAATCTGGACTACGCAGCCACGTCGGTGCTCCTCATCAGGCTGCAATCGAAGCCGCGTGCCTGCATGGATGCTCCATCCAACCAATGTTGCTGAGGATCGGCGCCATGAATGTCTCAGGCTCACAACCTTCCTTGCGGGCAATGGTTCTCAAGCTGACTTTGAAAGGCACGGGCAGCACTTCTCGAGTTCTGAAGGCAAAGTCTGATGCCACAGCGTGGTGGTCCCTGGGGTCTTTCAAGGCTGCATTCAGAACGGTTTGATAAGAAGCCTCTGGGCTTCCAAGCCCTTGATATGTGCTCTTGGTGTGAAGCAACGAAAGGCTTTGTGCTTCATCCCTGCAAGCCAAGTACTCCGACATGGCGTCGTGCATAGGATCCTTCACCGTGGTAGATGCCTTGCTGGTCAGGTCGTCGTAGATGTCAATCCCAAAGCTTGGAATGGACAAGCGGGCTGCTTCACTTCCACCCTGTGTGAAGGGAGGGCTTTCTGGGCTTGGGGACCTTTGGGTGGGCGGCACTGGGCTGCGTTGTCCTGCTGGCGGGCTTGCGTTGGTTGCTATCTTCTTGCCCGCTGGGCCCCCACCCGCACGGACAGGCGAAGCTGCCTCTTCTCTGGTCTTTCTTTTTACCCCCTCAGCCACAGCCTCTGCTTCCATTGCTGCCTCAATCTCCATCTCTTGCAAAGCGGCATCATCAGCCTCTTCCTGGGAATCTTCATTCTGAAGACAGAATGGGCAGTCATGCATAGGGCAGCCCTGCTTTAATCGGTATTGCTGCAAGCTATCCGCGTGGCACACGTGCGAGCAAGAGTCTCGGCTCGGGGAGCACAAGTGTTTTTCCGCATCGTCTGCGAAACCATCTCCACAAACTTCACACGTGGCCATGTCTAGGAAGCTAACTCCTACAACTTGAACTTGATGGCGCGGCTTGGGTACCGGAGAGCACTTGTCAATGCGTGGTATCATGGTGATATTTGTCGGATTTGCCTTTGCAGTCCCAAGCGTGATATCGACTCCATGCAACCAAACTGGCTCTCATGCATGCTGCGCTGCGTGGACAGCCGGAACAATGTGAAAATGTTCACATGCCCTCCACATCTCTCAGTTTCAACACTTCTGTAGCGCGCAGCGAATTTTTTTAACCTCGCGACATGATCAAAAACTGCTTGGCCTAGTGTACAAAAGGACTGCTTTCTGGAAGTTTCTTGCGATTGAGAGCACAATATCGTCCGTGCCATTGAGACCCACAGGTCGCAGTGGACGAAGCCAGGGCGGCGCTAATCAGGTACGGATAATTTGCGGTCTGCGGCCTGCAGCGTCTGCAAACAAGATTCTTGCAACGCTTGAACCCGAGCCTCAGTCCAATGAAATCTTGATTTTGAAAACAACTCCCAAGCCCATAGCGGAATGTCTGGCGGCAAATTTTCAGGCGGACGTTCTTGATCAACTTGACTGTACAGGTGCCAGTATAGACAAGCAAGAGACGAACATTTTGCTCATCCAGCGCCCGCGGCAATGCAAGGTCAACTTCAACACCCGCAATGGGCTCTAATGCACCTGAACGCCAGCGTCTACATACGTTTGGTGGAGCATGCTGCGGGGAGATGACATCCTCCTCGTCACAGGAAACTATAACGAGCCCATCATCTCCGTGTAAATCACGCTTGTAGAGCAGGCGAATCCGCTGCACATCTGCCCGGCCGCTGCCATCTCCAGACCGCCTTGGAGGGTCAAATTCCAGAGCATCCAGCTGCAACCAGGTGTCAGCGCATTCAAAGCATACATTCTCTGTGAAGCCAAAGGCTGCAGCTAAGGTCACACCCTCCTGCCAAGGGAGCCACACACCAAACGGAGCCATGGATCGCACACCACAATAAAATTTGTCCAGCCAAATTCCATACCCAGCATCACCGGGGGAAGGCATCTTGCGGCGTCAGCAGAAAGGGCGCTGCGTTGCCATTAACATAGGGCTAGAGGCTTTAAAAGGGTGACTCTGATGCTGCTTGTGTGTGATTGTGTTGCATTAATAGATTCAATGACTCAATGATATACTGTCCTGACATTGCCCGGCTCCGAGAACACAGGTAGACAGAACTAATTCAGTCGCGGAATCCAAAAGGAACGGTTCTCATCTGCGCGTGGGGCCGCGTGATGGGTAATACCTGAAGCAGCTCGTTCGGCCAGGTGCGCCCGCAAACGCACTGGCACAACGGATCGCACCGAGTGATCAACTGTGCATGAAGTGGCCAAACCTAGCTCTGCATTGCCAGCCTGCCAGCGAGCTGCCAAAGCTGCATTCTCGCGCAAAGCTCTGCCTTGATCTCCTTGTGTTTCCCCCGGTTGCTTCTGGAACGGCAAGCCTAGGCATGCAAGGCTACATAAAAACAATCTGTTGCGGGTCTCTCTTTAAAGGATGGCAACATGTTACAAAAAATCATCGAGGCCAAGCCACTCGCTCCACGGCGATCATTCGCACAGTTGGCAATCTGGAAATGTAAGCCGACATCTTTGAGCTCACTCCATCTGCATGTGCGGGTCTCTGTGTATTTGGCTTTGAGGACGGTTCGTCCTTGAAAAGTTGCCTGCTTCAATGGAACCACATCAGCCAAAGGAATTTTTCTGCTTGTCCGTACACTCAGAATGAACACTGGCTGATCGTCCCGGAAAGCAAAGAGACCTCCTCTGGGCTGCAACTGTGTGACTTTGCCATCAGTGTTGTCAGCAGCTCCAACGTCCTTCCTGCTGCCACCCGTTGGGCAAGACTGCAACGGTCAGGTCCCCTCTGCGGGCTTGTGCTGGCCTGCAAGGCTTCTGATGCTGGTGCTTTTGCCAACTTCGGCTTTTGCAAAGAGCTGCGAAGAAGCAGCCGGCGACGCTTGGATGCTGTGAAGGAAACTTGAGCCGGACTGCCGGTGTTCCCAGCGTCAGAACGGCGCTTCCGCTTCTTGCTTTTCCAAGGCGGCTGCGTGAGCTTCTGGCGCTTGGCAGCGGGTCCCTCATCTTCTGCAGTTGGCCACAAGGAATCCCAGAGGCGGTTGCTTCCTTCAGCTTCCCTTGCATCTCTCCTTCTTTGACATGCCAGACAACTTGCTTCCCCTTTTCCCATCGAACTGGGGATCTGAACTCTATGGCAACAATCTCGGGGACCAACGGCAAGGAGGCACAGACCCATGGGTTTTCAACCTTGCTGGCTTGAATCACCTTCCCTAGGCACACCATCCCAACCACGCAACTTTTGGACAAAGAAGCTTCCTCTGGCGCATCCGGCCATGTCTGGCGCAAGGCGGCCGAACATTCGGGGGGCAAGCTGTTGATTGACTAACGGCCCACGTGAAAATAGTACCAGCCAGCTGCCATCCGCCTCTTCCGAGATTCTATGCGTTTGGAACCTCGCAGCATAGCTAAGGCAACCTGCGGCCCCTGAATGGTGAAGGCTCGCCGAGTCGCTTGCGCTTCGTCGGCCATGGCTTCAAAGGAGAGCTACAAGGTTGTAAATGACAATGATGATCTTGTTCACAGCATGAACACGTACATCTACATATCAGCTCAATGTCACGATGTCTACGTCAATCGCCCGGCTCGGAGAGCACAGGTTGACAATACTGGCGCAGGTGCCCAAATTTGAGCCCAACGGATGAAGATAGGCGCAAACAAGCAAATGCTACACCACACTGTAGTTAAAAAGCATGAAGTTCTCTGAGCATGCAGGGCAGCTGCAGCGGACAGTGCATCTGAGGGATTGAGAGGATGTCCCGACTATTTCGACCACTAGATTACCATTGCGCCCAGCTTCCCATCGCAAATTTTTACACCATAGCAGGCTGTTCCGCAGGCCTGTTTGTCTATACCATATGTCCAAGTTTGTGAAGATGTCTAATTTTGCCGCAGCTGCAGTAGCAACATTAATGGCCACTGCAACTAGAAAGTGGCAAACGCAGATTGCACTGCGGAGCTGTCCCCGCCTCCGTCCTGCGCTCCCCATGTAACAATGGATCCATTGTAGCGCACTGCTGCAAACTCTTTGGCAGACCCATGTATGAACTTGACATCCGTCAGCATTGGCAAAGAACCCGTTCAAAGAGGGTGTGACTTGCCGGACTTTCTCGTATCACAGAACTATCGCCCCCCAAGGTGGCCTTTCCCCAGGTGACAAGCGGCCCTTCCTCCGTGACAGCTGCAAATGCATAAGGGTTGCCCTGAACATTCACAATGCCTTGAAGTCGGTCTTGGACCATCGAGCTGTCTCCTCCATTACTAGGGTCTCCCCAAGCAACCACGGACCCATCCAACACAATGGCAGCGAATGCGAGACACGTATCAAAAAAAAAATATAAATGCATCAAAAAAAAATATCCAGCACGCATCAAAAAAAAATAAAAAATGCATCAAAAAAAATATCCAGATGCCACTGTGTGAGACCTCCTGAGTCTCGTGCTGCAAACCTAGATCAAAAAAAATATATCCGTATCAAAAAAAAAATATAGCAGCAGCAGCAGCAGCAGCAGCAGCAGGAGTAGTAGTAGTAGTAGTAGTAGTAGTAGTAATAGTAGTAGTAGTAGTAGTAGCAGTAGCAGTAGCAGTAGCAGTGGCAGTAGCAGTAGCAGTAGCAGTAGCAGCAGCAGCAGCAGTAGTAGTAGTTGTAGTAGCAGTAGTAGTAGTAGCAGTAGTAGTAGTAATAGTAGTAGTAATAATAGGAGTAGTAGTAGCAGCAGTAGCAGTAGCAGTAGCAGTAGCAGTGGCAGTAGCAGTAGCAGCAGCAGTAGTAGCAGCAGCAGCAATAGTGGTTGTAATGGTCGTAGTAGTAGTGGTAGTAGTGGTACTAGTAGTGGTACTAGTAGTAGTGGTAGTAGTAGTGGTAGTAGTAGTGGTAGTAGTAGTGGTAGTAGTAGTGGTAGTAGTGGTAGTAGTAGTAGTAGTAGTTGTAGTAGTAGTAGTAGTAGTAGATGTGGTTGTCGTCGTAAGAATAACAATAGTCGCAGGGGTAGCAGTAGCAGTAGCAGTAGAATGTAGGTGGGCCTTATCATCCACCTTCCTGGTTTTGTCACAAGCTGCGGGGGGTGGGCTTGACAATAAAAAGGCGGGAGGGGGGCGCGGGGGGAGGGCGCAGCGCCTCCCCCGCAAAGCGTCACATGAGTGGTGTCCACAGGATTACTCTATATCTCTCTTGAGCCTTGACAGCGTATATAAATATGGTCACTACTCATGCAGTACACATGAAGATTCAACTTAAAACAAAAAGTCGGGGGCAGCGCCTCCCCCCGCAAAGCGTCACATGAGTGGTGTCCACAGGATTACTCTATATCTCTCTTGAGCCTTGACAGCGTATATAAATATGGTCACTACTCATGCAGTACACACGAAGATTCAACTTAAAACAAAAAGTCGGGGGCAGCGCCTCCCCCCTCCTTCCCTCCCTCCCTCCCTCCCTCCGCTTCCTTCCTTCCTTCCCTCCGTCCTCCTTTCCTTCCTTCCTTTCCTCCTGTATGGTCATTTATTTTTTTTGATGCATTTATATTTTTTTTTGATGCATTTTTATTTTTTTTGATGCATTTTTATTTTTTTTTGATGCGTCTCCCAGCGAATGCAGTATGCGTGCTGTGAATCTGCGTCACTCCCTTCAATTTGGCTTGGACCCCAGGTGGCGACAGACCCATCATGACGAAGGGCGGCAAATGCGCCCTGGGCAGCTGCAGTCACGCTTCTCACATCATAGAGCTGCTGCCGTACCATTGCCCTGTCAGCAACCATCTTCGGCAAGCCCCAGGTAACAACAGATCCGTATGATGTCACTGCGGCAAAAGCGCGGCCGCTGGCAACGATCTGCACCACTTTGCGCAGGCGCATTATATATATATATAAATATATATATGCCAACTAGAATGCCAGTTGACCGGGGCCACTCGAGGAAAGTAATTTTGACTATTATCGTTTATCAGGTGGGAGCTCCAATTTGCGCAAAATGGGGCCTGTCAGTGTATATCGCGTGCCCCGCTTGCCCCCTTGCCCCGCTTGCCACGCTTGCCCCGCTTGCCCCACTTGCCCCGCTTGCCCCGCTTGCCCCGCTTGCCCCGCTTGCCCCGCTTGCCCCGTTTGCCCCGCTTGCCCAGCTTGCACTTGCTCTGCTTACCTCCGCAGCAAGTGCGTCGAGTGGGGGGAGTGGGGCGAGTCGGGCGAGTGGGGCGAGTCGGGCGAGTAGGGCGAGTGGGGCGAGTAGGGCGAGTGGGGTCGAGTAGGGCGAGTGGGGCGAGTGGCCAAAGTCAATTAATTTTCCTACCAAGGCAAGTGGGGCGAGTGGGGCGAGTGGCGGATTTCAATTAATTTGCTAGCCCAGGGCAAGTAGGGCGAGTGGGGCGAGTGGGGCGAGTGGCGGATTTCAATTAGTGTTCCTCGTGGGCGCCCGCAATGTGATGGTATCCCCCTTTTCCAAACACACTTGTGCCCGGTCCAATAAGCTTTGCCACCGCTTGGCTATGCCCAAAGCGCGCCGCCAAATGCAGCGGCCGCGTCTGGTCGCTGTCAACGGCTTCCAAGGCAAAGCCCCGCGAGAACAAGAACTGCAGGGCACTCTGGATTTCATGGGGAGCCCAAAGAAAACCAAGAAAAACCAGCAGAGATAGGGGAGATAGGGATATCATGGGGATTGTATGCAAAAAGTTGCCAAATTATAAAACAAAGCCTTGTATTGGGAGAAAAGGATATAATGGGAAGATAATGATGGGATTTGACCACTCATGATTTGGGGTCTCAAACAACAATTGGTAATCCAACATGTGCGGAACCAACAAGAGATTGATAAGACACAAACATCCCCTGACCTTGAGCTACTCTACTGACTGCGGTGGTATGTTGTGGTTTTGTTCTTGGAATTGCTTTTCAAACCCTTTTCGTATCATTGGCTTTATATATATATATTATATGTACGTAAGTATGAGCACCAAGAATGGAGCAGGATTGAGCACACAGAGTTGGAAATTCTCAGTATCCAAGTATTGGGTTCAATGCATGCTTTTTGCCACATACCTACGTGGCTTGTTGCTTGGCTATCAAGTAAAGGCGTCGTCGTTTTTTACTGCTTATTACAACATTCGGTTCTTGTGATTCTACAGCATTATCATTTTCACTCACCCCAGTTAATGATACACACATGCTGATTATTGATTATCTGTATTTGTTCATGAACCCAAGGCGTTGTCCTTTCATAATCAAACATGGCAATGGAACATTCCCCAACGATGATTTTTCCAGTTGTAAATCTCCAGTTCGGGGCTTTCCCAGCAAGCCACGTTTGCATTATATTCCCATGTATATACATCAAATCAAATCCCAATATATCCACATAAATCCATGTTTGTTGATGGTGAAATCCCTTCAATCCCTATTGAACCCATTTATATCACGTTTGAGACCAAGGGTAAGTCCTATAATTGTTTCATTGATCCTATTCATATCCCTTACCATTCCATTCATATTCCCGTTATATCCCTATGATACCACATGTTCTAACATCAATTCGCATTAATATCCTTTAAATCCCATTCATGTTCATTAAAGTTCATGAATATGCACTATTCCCATTCTACCCTCTGGTAACTAACATAATATGGAAAAATCACATGTTTTATGGGTAAATCAGCTATAAATGGGCTATTTTCACTAGCTATGTTAAATTACCAGAGAGTATTCCCATGAATATCTCAATATTATGTATATAGTTGGTGGTTTCAATCCCTCTGAAAAATATGAGTTCGTCAGATTGGATCATCATCCCAGTGATTGGGGAAAATGAAATTCCATGGTTCCAAACCACCAACCAGATAATACCATATTATTAATCCCATTATTAACCATCATTAGCCATCATTAACCATTATTCCAGATTATATTAATCATTAATATGCCATCCCATTAAATTCCACCAACCAGTTATATATGAACAATACCCAGCCTGGTCAACTAACATAACCATGGAAAATCACCATTTATATCCCAAGATTCTGAACAAATCAACCCTAGGATGCACGTCCCGCACCTGTAAGACCTCCACATGATTCCATTGTGCCGCCAGGTGTAGCGGCGTGCGCTTCTTCTCCATGAAGCTGGGCGGTTGTTGGAGGTTTGGTAAATGGTGAATAAGCCATACATGGGAACTAAATAGGAACTAAATGGCAACTAAATGGTAAATAGTAACTATGGCAAATGGTTCTCACATGGTAACTCAATGGGAACTAAATGGTAAATAGTAATGATCAAATTATGATAAATGCTGATCAATGGTAAAAATAGTATGGAGATGTATGGAGTATTTGTAATCCCAAAAGATAAATAGGGGGATGGCGCCAATACTTTCGTGGGTATGGAGCCTTTTTCTCGGGTTTGCTTGTTTACCAATTGTTGTTGTTTGAAACCCAAAATTATGAGTTGTCAAATTCCATCATTATCTTCCCATTGTATCCCTTTCTCCCAATACAAGGCTTTGTTTTATAATTTGGCAACTTTTTGCATACAATCCCCATGATATCCCTATCTCCCCTATCTCTGCTGGTTTTTCTTGGTTTTCTTTGGGCTCCCCATGAAATCCAGAGTGCCCTGCCATACAATCCCCCAAGACGATAGGACAAACCTGTTTCTGCGAAAAATTGGTTGAAGTTTTCGCCGAATCTTTTCCAGGCCCAACATGTTCATCCCAGTTTTTGGGCTGAATTTTTACGGTTTTGTTGACCAACAAATAGATGGAACAGGGATTACCCTCTGGTAATTTGTTACATAACTATGGAAAATCACCATAGAAATAGTGAGTTTTCCCATTAAACATGGTGATTTTCAATAGCTATGTTAGTTTACCAGAGGGTACAACCAACCAAATTGTTCCAATTTGAGATTTACAGATTAGACAAATACAAAACAAACAGGTTTTAAAGGCTAGGTATTCTGCCCAAAGAATGGAGACACATCATTTCAACCGAAAGGGCAGTTTGCTAAATGGATCCAAAATTGGATCCAAATCTCTGGAAGAACCTCAAATTTTTCCACGCACCTTTCCCAACTTTCCAAAATTGGATCCCACCTGGCATCGATCCCCAGAGCTTCTACAGCCCCAACGCTGCCGGACAACACGGCCAGGTCCAGAGCGCTGTGCTGCTTTTTGTCCAGCTCCTGGCGCCGGTGTTTTCTGAAAGGAACTCAGTGGAAACCACGCAGATTTTGCCATGCGATCTTGGCGCAGAGCTTTGTAAAGGATAAAGGATAATGCCTTATTATCAGGAAACGTCCTTTAAAATCTGGCAAAAGCGACATTTCAAAATTCGACACTTGCGTGTCGATTTCTGTTGAGGTCAACATCCTACGATGGTGTATCCTACGTAGAAGTGGAGAAGGATGGATCAACAAAAATCCATAAAAATCCATCAGAACCCTGTCAGATCTCAGTGTTTTTTAAAATTTCATACGGCCATACGGAAATGCTACGTCACTGGAGAGTTTGGTCGTCAAAAGCCCCAGCGTCCTGCAGAATCTCCTCCCGCCGATAGAAGGCCACTACGGCTTCGACCATCACCGGGTCACCTGCATGATGGATCCTGCTAGGTGATTAACATACCAAAATACCATGAGCTGTTTTGGATATTCTCGGAGTCAACTGTGATTGTTTCCATATCCAACTGGGGAGTCTTGGAGTCTCCTGATTTGCAAACATACCAACATACCATTTTGGAGACTCAAAGACTCCCCAGTCCGCCAAGCTGTGCCAACAGGTAACCTGACTCGGCAGCCCGGTGCAGTGGTAAGCGTCCCAGGAAGTCTCGGGCATGTAGCGGATCTCGGCCCATGTGCACCTGGCGGAAATTCCGAGACATGAGGATGGCCACTTCAGCAACCAATGGATCAACCAATATGAACCATGTTTTTGTGGATCAACTGCTGAGATTTTCATCTACTGTAATCCATTGCAACCCCCAAAAAGATAGAACATCATTGAAGTTTGGTGTTAGACCGAAACTTGGGTTTGGTGTTCCTAAAATCAATTTGCCATGATTTTCGTAGGATTTTACTTATCTATCTGTTTGGGTGCTGCAATAATAGTAAACCATGGGGATGTGAGCACTAAATAGGGATGCGACGACTATGGATGTAAACAGCAGCGCATCATAATGGCAGACCGTTTTTGAATCAACATAATTAAACAAAACATGTAAGTTGTAAATTGGAATACTGGTTGGTGGTTTCAACCAACCCCTCTGAAAAATGATGGAGTTCGTCAGTTGGGATGATGAAATTCCCCAAATATGGAAAGTCATAAAAAATCTATGGTTCCAGTCAGCACCAGAATAGAATACCCAAAGAAACCATATCATTGGATTGTTTTTAGTTGGGAAAATCACCGGAAACCCATGGGTTTTGGCCATCAGACCATCAGAAATATAGGGCTTAAACCGGTTCCAATTTTCCCATCATTCAATGGATTGGTTTAGGGGACATTTTACAGGAAAACCCTATATTTAATGGTAAAAACCATGGTTTCCTGTAAATTTTCCCAACTAAACCAATCCATTGAATCATCCCATGACCTATGACCATCGTCCCATAGATTTGCCGAGAGACCAAGGTCTGGAAGGTCTGAGGCTCGCTGTATCTGGCAGCCAGGTGAATCGCCTGTTGGGATCAATGCGAAGAGATGGAGAAACTATGGTTACAATACTATTAGAATACCAATAGTATTTTACAATAGGTATTTATAAATGATTGTATATAGAATTTTACAATCGTATTTCTATATACTTTTTACCAATCGTTTAATTTTTGGAAAAATATCTGTAAATAGGTAAATCCTCTATAGTATAGGTAATTATGGACCATCTTTCATAGGTAAATCATCTATAAAAATCATCTATAAATAGGTAAATCTATACATGGGCCATGGCTTCCGGTTCGCTAAGAAATTACGAAGGAGATGTCGAGAAGTCCTTGGTTTTTGATTTCAACCCACAGGAAGCTCTTGGGAATTCAATCTCCTGCCTCCTGCCCCAACTCGTCGACATGAACCGTCAACTGACTGGTCGCATGTTCAATCTGATTTTGAATGTCGTAGCGTTTCCTCGGGCGAACCGGCCGCGAGAAGCAGCTTGTGGTGAGAACACAGCTGCATGGAAATATGCTTCCAATAAACACTGTGGAGAAAACAGTACGTACACCCCTGTAAATTTCAACATCAAACCTGGAAAATAGATTAAGATTAAGTTTTGAATAAATTTGACCTTGGGATGTGGACATGTTGGGAATCCACGTTCTGTATGAGTTGTCCTGCAATAGGTATGCATCCATATGCTGCGTGACCGTGAATCTTTTGAAGTGACAAGCAAGAACCTGTGACAGAACGTGTTTCTGCATCTCAGTGGTCTAGTTGAGTAAACTCTCATGCTTGGACCCATTGTGTCCACTGCATTCGAAACCAGTGCCATCTCTTGAAGTAAGGCACTGGTAGCAGTCTGTTACGCCACGCAAGGAAGCCTCTTGCGCCTTCAGCTCTTGGATGTGTCGCAGCTTCCTGCGGGGGTCTGTAGGCTTGGGAAACCCAACTCACCCAGGGGAATTTCGTTAGGCACGCCAACACCAGTCGTTGGAGGTACCCTACCATTGGTTTCCCATTAAGCAACCATTTTTGCAGGATATTGGGGTCGCACACTCCAAGGCCCCTTTAACCAAAGAATTTGCAGAACGTCTCAAGATCCCCCATTATCACCATCCATCAATCATTAGTGGGAAAATCCAGGATTACCCTCTGGTAAACTAACATAACTATGGAAAATCACCATTTTTCATGGGAAAACTCACTATTTCTATGGCCATTTTCAATAGCTATGTTAAATTACCAGAGGGTATCCCTAAAATAGCCATAGAGCCCATTCAAAGCCCACGACCATCCCCGATAAAAAAACGCCGCGCCACGTTTCATCTTCCCGCAGAAGTTGCTTCAACTTCTCTCGGTCGCCCTGGATCACTGGCAAGTTGGATCTGCATTGCATTTGGCAAGTGCTTAATAAACCATAAGTGGGATATACCCTACATATAACTGGCTTATTTCATATGATTAACCACTTACCAGTTGCGATGCACCCCAGTTTTCGGTAAGTTGAATCGGTGGTGACTCTCCCAGTCTTAATGGGATGATTGACACTGATTGCTTGTCCCATTTCTAGCTGGTTAAAATATTCGTATCTTTTCCTCGTTGGTAATACTTTAATATCAAAAGAATCATTGCCCAAACGGAAACGAGGATTAGACATATTAAAACACCACTAAATGTGAAGCCGTCAACAATAAACCTACTCACATACGTCCCAAAATGGTCTGATCCTAAACCAAGAATTTTAGGTGTTCATAGGACAGGGATGGAATCAATAAGGATAAAACCAACACAACTGTTTGTATCCCATAAACATCGCAAAAACAATCAGGTTCTCTCTGCCAAAGATGGCAATGGAAAATCAGATCCTGATGATTATCCAATTAAATGCCCATTCGCAGGGATTTTCCAGCAATAATAAACAACCCCATACTTTGATGGTTTATAGCACCCATTTATGGTGAATTTGGGGATGGTGGTTCCTGCTTTGCAAAAATTCGCCATGTTTGAGGACACTACACCAACTCCGGCAGCTTTGCATCGCACCTCTTGTGCTGCCCGGTGGAAGGCACTGCGCATCTCTGGCGGCTGGTCTCGCTTGAAGCGGATCCTGGCTATGGGTTCAAACCCCCCTGGTGAATAGGACAATCGCAAGTGAATGTTCATCCTACATGCATCCTCCACAGAAGGTTAGTGTAGATGTTCTTCAAACATGGTATCATAAGTTTAGACCCATCCCCCATATGTTTTTTTTTAAACGGCGAACATGCGGATCTAAGCAGGCAAAGATCATCCAGATATGGCCGCATCAGAAGGGACCAACATGAATTTTATTCACAGCCGGAATTTGGCAATGAGGATATCTAACCATCAACAGTATCCTCAGTACACATTTCCATCTTTTTGGTGACAGCGGCACATATTGGTTTATCTGAACATGGGATACATCAAAATCAATTCTTTGTGATCATTTTCGCCATTTTTAGTTGCGTATTTTTTTTTTGCCCATCCCCCATGACACCCAAATATGATACAGTTCGTTGTGTATCCCATTGTATCATCATTCTTGTTAGATTATATGGTGGTAAAGCCAATAATAAACCTACAGTACCATTTATGGATGATAGTTGGCGGCCATTTCTGGTAGTAGAGGGTTTACGGTTTCGGGTTTACCACATTATATAGCCAATCCCCATGATTATCCATTGAATCCCATCGAAAATCGCATGAAGTCCCTACTAATTAACATTATATAAACCATTGATTATATAGCCATAAAATGACCATAGCCATTATTTAATCCCATGAAACATCCCCATTCTTCTCACCTCAACCCACCCGCGGGTTTTGCACCTGTGTCGCTTCTTAGGATCGTGCAACCAGTAAACTTCCCGCGAGGCCGACCGATGCCTGCGGAAAAACCCGGGTGTCACCAAAACTTTGGTTGGTTAGATAAGTACTTATCCTATTGATCCATATATTGTATTATATTGTAAGGTTTGGTTGGTTGTCCATAGTTATCCATACTTATCCAAAATCTTGTGCCCAATTCTGCTTCATTCATCCCTAATCACCAGCCAAAATGTCAAGCCAGGATACATACAGTAACACCTTGCTTTTTTTGTTAGTTCTGCGGGTATACCATTTAAACTTGGGATTATGGCGATTTTGGGGACCCCATAATCAATGAGCTGGAGGTTTATAGTGACAAATGCGCGGCCAGTCTCTGATCAGAGTACAAATTCCAATCTTTGTGAGTCACGGTTCTGATTTTTGAGTAGCTTGAGGCTGCAGCTAATTCTCTGACCAGTCTCAACATGTTGGCAATGGGAGGCGTCGAAAACTACCATTAGTTGGACCAATTCTCAACTTTGACCAACTATCATTGGTTGGAAAATTTCTGAACCTTGAACCACTGAAATCTCCAAACAGGTCTTGCTTTGGTGGTTTCAACCCCTCTGAAAAATATGAGTTCGTCAGTTGGGATGATGACATTCCCATATATTATGGAAAGTCATAAAATTCCATGTTTCCAAACCACCAAGCAGATAATCCCATTATTAATCCCATTATTAATCCCATTATTAACCATCGTCATGTTCCAAACCACCAAGCAGTATATATCTTTGGTGTAGATGGCCGTTTCTTTCCAGCCACACTTGGAGCAAGCGGAAGTTGAGGACCCAGTTCTTGGAGAATAAGGCATAACCAGCCTGGTTGTGCGGCCACAGAATTCAGATTACATGGCCATGGAAAAACATCTACAGCATATAACTACACACGCACATATATGTCACATAGAGAAATCGTCGATGCAACCAGAAATCCTGTTGATTGCAGACGAAGATGATGTAGTTCAAGATACCAAATGCAAAAGCTGAATCCGGAAAGCACACGTCGGGCAGCACTATTTTATGCGGGCACCTTGAGCCAAACATCGTTGGCCAAGTCTTGAGTTTTCATCCCGGACTTCAGGATAAAAGAACATGTTATCATTGAAAGATAACTTATTGATTCGTCTAGTCCGTGTTGACACCAAATGACATCATGTACACTTTACAGTCATTGGATACAACATCATAGATACTCATGCAAAGGTGAGGAGTTGGTCGAGTATTTTCTTCTCCCCCCTCTCGGAAGGGTACGAACTGCATCTACGTTCGTCATGTTGAGTGGCTCAATCATTGTAAAAATCTCTGAGACCACTCATCATTGTTTCGATGGCATTTGCCCCCCTGTCAAATACTTTTGATGTCATAGACAGTGGTCTCTCACTCTTCAATCTCTTCCACTTTCTCCTTCTATCGTCCTTTCGATGTTGCCTTCGGCGCTGAATAGCATCATAGGCTAATGGATGAACTGCAATGTAACTTACATCAACATCTGGTACTTGACACTCATCTGCAAGATCGCGCACCGGGGCGAGTTGTGAACCAGCGTCATGATCTTTATGTCCAGTGGTGTCAAAATTGTCCAAACATTCTACAGCAGTATCATGACATACGCAAGAAAACTGTCTCTCCAAGCATGATCCATAAAACACGGCTTTGGAGTCCAAATCGGCGCATGCAGCTGGCTGTTCAAGTTGAGTGCATTTAGGTTCATCCTTATGCACCTTTCCAGGCTCCAATGGACTGTCAATGGCAAAGATTGGAACGTTATTTTGGACCCCGTTGGCGTACCATCTGTTTTCAGAATGGCACCATACACGACATCGGCGATGATCAAGGGCAATGTACAGCTTTTGGCCGTGCTGCCACATGAATGTGCGTCCACGGCTGACTTGTCGACCTATCGATAAGGCCATGGGGCAGCTCTCAAGGATATGGATATGAAGATCACCCAGTTCCTTGGTGTACACACGCAATGCCTCAGTGGAGAATTGCGGCCCCCCTCCAGTTGTAAACCTCCCGGGGCTCTGCAGTGCTTTCATCCATGGCTCAACCATGTCTCTGCTCAAACCTTGGTCTTGCAGCGCCCTTAGACTTCTAATGTCATGGGCAGCACCAGTGTCCCCTAAGAACTCCAAGGGATACTTCTCAAAGTTCTGAGCTGCAGGATGAGCCATTGTAGCCGCTGTTGTTTCTCCAATCTGATCATAAGAATTTGTAATTGATGAAATCAATGTGGCAAGAATAGGAACCGACAACTTCAAGAACATGTTCAACGAAGGAAGGGCTTTGTCGCAGAATTGTCAAAATGACTGCCAAGCTTTCTGAACCTGCTTGCCCTCAACCTCAGTGATCGTCACAGTGGACGCCGCTGCAGCCACAGCTGCTGGGGCTGTCGAACCGCTCTTGGTGCCCTTGGTGTCCCCTTTTCTTCCCTTGCCTGGCTGTTTGCCAGAGTCTTTGAAAGACTCACCCCCTTTTGGGTTGTTTTTCAGGAACTCTGAGTAGGTTTTTCTAGCAGCGTCTGATCCAGGGTCACCTGTATGATGGTAACGGCATCGATCTCCAAATTTGCAAAGGCCTGCAGTATGCCGTGCACAGGGAGACTGCTTCGCGCCTTGAGTTGTTACCGGACCAGGGGTAACAGGTTGGGCAACCGCAGCAGTTTTCTTCTGCTTCGAAGTTCTAGTCTGAGTCTCTTCAGTAGCAGGCAAAGCCAACTGATGAGGGGGTGTTCCACGCAGTCCCTCGACAACATTCTCATAGTTCATGTCATGGCGTTTCTCTCTGAGCTCTTCTGCAATCTGAGTCCAAATCCAATCAAAAGACCTCTTCCTTGACGTCTGGCTAGACTCTCTGATCTGATGCCGTAACCATTCGAACATTGTCCTTGGGGATGGTCTATCTGCAGTTTTGAGACCATGCAACACGTAATTCACCTTTTTGACGAACTCCTCTAACTCTTTCATCCCCTTCCCTTCCAGTTGGAGATTTAAAAGATGCATTTGGCCCAACGCCACAGCCCTGTCCAAACTCGTTTCATAATACGACATTATGAGGTTGAGGAGCGGAGTGCCCTTAGGCCCCTCAGCCCTTGCTGCGCAGCCCTCCACCCAGCTGGTGATCTCGTGGGCGAGCGCCACATTGGCAGACAACACCTCGGGTTTGATCAATTCCGCCGCTATGTGTTTGTTCAGCATAACAAAGTCTTCTGATGTCTGCAAAGAGTTTCTAAAAGTTTGCCCTCTGCCCTCCATTGCATATGTGGCCCATTTGACAAGAACATCTGTTTTTGAAAGGTCAATCCTAGAAATTGACGCCAGGAATGCCGCTCGCCACTCTATGCATGAGGTCGCATCATTGGGCAATCTAGTGACTACCACTGACTTCAAATGCTTCAACTTGTAAACATCCTCTTCAGACTTTCTTTCTGGTAACCAACCATCTTTCGGAGGTTGAAAAGCTTTATCATCAATCAGTTCCTGCGAAGATGAAGAGCCATTTGATAATGAATCATTTTTGGGTGTATGTATTGCAAACTCGGCTGCGCCACGATTTGAAGGTACGTGTCCTCCCATGGCAGACTTCACATCATTCTGTCCAGTGCCATTGGCAGTGGGTATAATATGTCCACTTTGAATCTGTGGCCCGTCTTGCACAAGGTTGCAATAGTCTTCAACAGGAAAAACACTCGGAGCTCCACCGCTACCCTCTCCAGCTCCTCCCAAAAGCCTCCCTGATGCCAAGATCCCGGTTGGTGCAGCGATAGACGCGCTTCCAGGAGCAATGCCAGCAGCCGAATTCGCGATAGACGCGCTCGCAGCTCCAGCTCCTCGGAACCTGAACGACTCTGATGGGGACAAACTTGGAGGCAGACATGAAGTAGCACCAATGCGATCTCCCTGCAAGAGATTCTGGTCCGCGCCATTGTTGGCAACTACTGCACTGAACAGTGTAGAACATCTCCAGCATGATGGTCTTCCAACCATATTTTGTGAACCGCAACATGAAGAAAACATCACCTCTAAGGCTCTAAGGGGTTGATGCTGGCGACACTAGCTCCAGGTCCAACTGACATGATCTCGGTATGTTGTGCAGACTGTGTATGTGGAAGTGGATGATCAAAAGGGTTTCCAACACAAGGTGAACCACTAATTGAACCAGCCATGGATGCCACCCTTTCAGAATTCTTCAACTGCTGATGTGCGGCTTCCAACTTCGCTCCAAGCATCTGAAGCTCCTTCACAGCCCTGTCCCGATCCAATTCAGCTTGTCGGGCGACATAGGCCACCTGGCCTTCTGCAGCCTTCTGAACCTCATGAAGTTCTAGTTTCAATTGCCTGTTGCTCTCTGCCATCTGTGCAATGCGGACATCCGCTTGCTGTTGAATCTGCTCACACCATTGTTTGGCTTGTTCAGTGTTTTGTTGTTCTCTCATCTCAACTGTTTGCTTTTCATGCCGTAGTTGTTGCAATCTCTCCAAAACATGGTCTTGCAATGCCTTTTGGTCGTTTCTGGCCTGTTGTCTGATGTGCTCGACCTCTTTTCGTGCGGCCTCCCTCATCTGATGATAACTGTTTTCCACCCTTGCCCTCACCAGTGAATCCAGCAACTGCTCCAACTGTTCAGGGTCTACTTGATTGACCTGTTGCTGAAACAAATTCTGTTGAACATTCTGAATATTGTACTGATTCAAACTTGGTGGAATCTGTTGACCCGTAGATGCACTCCCACCCTGCTGTGCTGCTCCGCCTGCATTGGACGAAGATGACCTCTGCCCTCGCCTTGCCAGGGTAGTCATAGTGGCCACCTCCTGAGCGCCAGCTTGAGTCATAGTAGCTAATTGACCTACTGGGTTTTCAGGTGAATCAGATGATGAGGTCCAAGTTGAGTTCGGCCCATCAACCTTGAATGGAGTGGCTGTCACGTCGCGCTTCATCTTTTCCACCACGAAGAACTTATAGTGCAAGAGTTCCTATGCTTCAAATGCAGGAACACAGTGTCACGCGATACACGCGACAGTCCACCCAAAGCCACAATCTGCGATCCCAAATAGGCTGTAGCAAGATCACAAACTCGCTTCTGCTGTGCGACACGCGCTAAGCACGAAAGAAAGATTGCAAATGCCCTAGATGCAAAGCTCAATGCAGTGTAGTCTAGGAAGTTGATGATTTCACAGTTGTATTGATTAGAGCCGGATGCGGCTGATAACCAGAGAAATCGTCAACTAACCAGACATCCTGTTGATTACAGACGAAGGTGTTGATGATCAAGATACCAAATGCAATGCTGAATCCGGAAAGCACTGTCGGACGGGCATCTTGAGCCAAACATCGTTGGCCAAGTCTTGAGTTTTCATCCCGGACTTCAGGATAAAAGAACATGTTATCATTGAAAGATAACTTATTGATTCGTCTATTCCGTGTTGACACCAAATGACATCATGTACACTTTACAGTCATTGGATACAACATCATAGATACTCATGCAAAGGTGAGGAGTTGGTCGAGTATTTTCTTCTCATGTGTATGTAATGTATGTAATGTATGTAATGTATGTAATGCATGTAATGCATGTAATGTATGTATGTAAATCTACAGGTGTATATGCACGTATGCACTCACAAAAATACGCCAATGGCATATCTCATTTCCAGGCGAGTCGAGTGGCATTTTCAACATCACTAACATCAGCCAAGAAAATTGGACATTTACCATTCCCAATCTCCATTTGATGGATGACATCCCTTGTTTTTGTATACTGGTTGGTGGTTTCAATCCCTCTGAAAAATATGTAAGTCAGTTGGGCTGATGAAATTCCCAATATGGAAAGTCAAAAAAAATCCATGTTTCCAAACCACCAATCAGTCATTGTTGGGAACGTTTCCATTTTTCGCTCCATCTTCCGCTCGGAAGATAGGGCGGGTTCTTGTGCCTTCCGCAGGATTTCGAACAACGAACTCTGCACGGCCAGGGCAAACTGCGGAAGGCCCACCGCGTCGGAGACGGCGTCCACGATCATGCGCTTGTCCTGGTATGATGGGATCATCATATGGTGGTTTTAAGTAACATTATGTAAGCCATTCATTATATAGCCATAAAATGACCATAGCCATCTGATTGGCGGTGCAATAACCATCTTGAAAAATATGAAAGTCAATGGGAAGGATTATCCCATATATTATGGAAAATAAAAACATGTTCCAAACCACCAACCAGTTATAAGGGGGTTTCCATGGTGGTACCGCAAAATGGAGGCTTTATTGTGGTGTAAATTATGGGGGGGGAGATCATGGGGATACTATCAGAATGTCAAGTCACTATCATATTAAATGTTGTTAATAATGGGTTATTGTAATTGTATCATGATAGTTGTATAATATAACAATATGGTTTTGGCTACAATCATATACCACCATTATTGATGTATATTGATGTACATTGTTGTATCATCTATCTACAATGATAATGATAATATTATTCTTGTATATTGTTGTTATTTCTATCAATAATGGCTATTTTTCACTATTCTCACTATTTCCCATCAAATTTGGGGATTTTCCTGGCCAGCTTAGATTACCAAAAGGTAATCCCTTGCCACTATTATTGGAATGCATATTATTGGGGATGATTTTTTTCTACACTGACCATGTTACCCCACCTTGGCTTGGGACTAAAAGTTCAAAGGACCCAAAACGGGTGCCACTGGAGGCCGATGCAACACTCCCCAACTTTGCCAACCACCGACATTTGATTGCAAAACTTTCTTCTGCAAATGCGTGTCGAGCTACACCAACCTTCCACTTGAAAGGCGGGCACTTCGTCCGGTCAACTCGACCCTGTCGCGAACGCCAAAGGATACTGTACCAGCCATGCTGAGCCCAAGTCAACTGTGCAACTGCCATAGCAGTGTCACTTGGGATGTGGTCTGGCTCCACCTACTTCGCGCTCTTCTTCACCTCAGAAACTTCCAACTTCTGTAGCCATGGCACTGAGTAGACACTCACCTGGTCACCGTTGCTGAAGGTAAAGTTGTACTTGATCCCTGAAACCACTTGGGAAGAAACTTCCACTGGTTGCCCCATGCTGGCCAAATCGCTGTCCACCTGGGTGATGACCTTGTCCCACACGGCCAAATCTTCCGGGGTGGGCGATCGGCTCTGCGTCCATCCACCAGCTATAGGTGGAACCTTGGGATTGTCACGGGCCACCACCAAAGCTTGAGGAAGAATCACACTGGCCAGCAGCATGGAAACAAAGATCACATTTGCCTTTCGAACCATGGCGACGGGTGTTCGCGGTTAGGTTTCGGGGCGGTTTCGATAAACAGATCGGACCAAAAGATTGCTTGAGCCATGTGCGATTTCATTGTATTTCAGGAGCTGCCCACCATCCACAGCACTAGCCCTTCCAAGTTTGAATTCCCAACCTACCGCTCGAATAAAGCAAACTATTTTCTGGGAGCTTTCGGCCCTTTCATCCGGGCTGCTCCAAATTGAGGTAATTCTTTGAAATCATCATTTTTGGTGTGTCAATATCCAACTTTTCTGTTTCTTCAACCCCCATGTATCTTAATTTTATCAAGTTTTCGTGGTGAAACTCGGTGAAACTCTTTCTTCATCTGATCTCATGTTTGGCGTAAATCATGATCCAATCGGTGGCAAAACTCCCGATTTTCTGGCCATTTTGAATGTCACCCGCGGAGCCCGAGGTCCTCATCATTGCTGGCCGCGGCTTCCTCAGGTTGCAGCTGCAAGAGCCTCTCAGCTAAGGCCAACAAAGTCTGTGCCAAGCGTGGCCTCTCCTGTACGCGCCTCGAATCCGATGATGGGATATGGGGAGTAAAGTTTACCTCTAAAATGGGATGCATACTGGGATAAACCATATATATAATATTATATAAAATGGGATGTAGGTGATGTATAACCAAGTTGCTTAATGTTGGGAGATAGACCATGGGGATATCAGCCAAGTTGGTGATGAAAATAGCGGATAAACAGGGCATTTCATGGGATAACCAACTTGGTGCATGATACATTGGGTGGATGAAAACTGAGTTAATCTGAAGAAAATATTCCTACTATCATAGTTTTATTTGGGGATGGATGTAACAAGCAAGTCAGTGGGGCCAACTCCATCTGCATAGGTTGGAGGTAGCATGCCCGAGGAGAGTTTTTTTTCCCAGGATAAGCATGCCTTCATGCATGCGTCAATATCTTATCTGCATTTTTTGTAGCAATTTTCAATCATTTCATTCAGGGTTTTGTGACCTCACTAATCTTCGCTATTTTGAGTCCTTTTGCACCAATGGAAAAGGACATGTACAAAAGACACAGTACATAACAGTTAAAATTCAAACATATCATAGTTAGTCTTGGTTGATGCTCTATCTTCTACCTTTTCACCCTAAAATGATCCTAGCATGTTCTTTGTGCATTTTGTAGCACAAAAAGCTCCTGGAATGAGTTTGATGCATTTTCTGATCAGCCTCCCGCAACCCAGATTTATTTTGACTATGTTTGTAGAACTTGTCCGATTTGTTTCGGGTGAATGATCCATGAACAAGCCAAGGGCTGGTTCTAAAATTGGGCCAACACAGAGCAAGAAACCAGCTTCTGTTTGGGGGGATTGGATCTTCTGGTGTTTTCCGTGTTCTTGGGAGCTGAGCTCAAGATTTATCACTTCAATGTCTGACATCCTGAAGCATCCAAAAGAGCTCAAAGGGTTCAATGTGTTGAAAGGATAGCTGGTCGGTGCAGTACATGGAACCAGTTGTAACTCACAACAATTAGAAGCCATACTGTTCACAAACACACAAGCTGAACACGACATGTGAGCACTTAAATGAATTGACCCAAGCCTGTTGAGCAGTACAATGGGGTGACCCAACGGCATCTTCACCAAAAGATCGCAATCGAATGATGATACTCAGTCCTTATGACTACAAAAAAATGGAAAGAAAATACATCTATTTCATCATTTTCACCGCCCTTAGCAGCCCAATTGGTATTTCTGGATACCTGTCAGGAGCTTTAAGAAACGAATGCAGTGTATACAGTGTAGAGGGGTATATAATGCACAACCAAATGGCGGATTACCTTTTGGTTATCAAATGTGGCCAAGTGATTTAGTCTGTATGACACATGAGTCACCGAGAAGGTTGAACACGTGCCCCCAAGATTGAGATTCATTTGGATAAGCTTCCTTGCTGGAGAATAGTTATGGAGACCGGCTAATCTCGTTAATCAATGAGAGATAGGGGTTTTGAAGGGACCTATAACCATTTGGCCAAATGATTTGGGTGTGAATGTGACGAGTTTGAAAGCCTGGTTTGGTCGGGATGGTTGTGGTCTGATGATGCCACAGAACTTTTCGACACCGTCACAGGGCTCACACGATGATGCGTCTTCAGACACATGACCATGAGTCTTCGGACCCTGAAAATAGCTCCCACAGTCCGCTCTTGCTGTTTGGATTTGCCTGTACATAACTGGTCAGTGGTTTCAACCCCTCTGAAAAATATTAGTCAGTTGGGATGATTATTCCCAATATACGGGAAAAAACATGTTCCAAACCACCAACCAGTATAAGGTATCTCCACTTTCCGTGGTTTATCATCATTTTTGGCATCACAATGGCTGCATTTTTCGGGGCCCATCCCGCAGTGTCCAAGAAGCTCCCCCAGGAGCACACCGTCTTTGGTAGCCACATAAAATGGCAAGGAGAGGACCTTGGGTCTTTCAGGATGTGAGCCATGCGCAACATCGTGATACTAGGAAAACCACAGAGATCTTGCTGGCATCAGATCCAAGAACTAGATGGTTGTAAAACCGACGATTCTGAGTCTCTGAATACAATGCATATCAGAACTAATGACCATAGAAATTGCCTTCCGCAATGAATTTGGTTTCCGCGTTGCGACTCCAATTTTGCTTGAACTCTCCGAGTCTGGTCATTTGTCTCATGGCTAGCTGGGAAAGCCACTAGCTTTTAGAGGTAAACATAAAAATTACAATTTGATTTTGCATCAAACCAGGTTAGATTGGTGTGGTAAATTGAAGAGTCAGACCCCCTCTTCTTAAATCGCCCCATGATATCTATGAAAATAAAGAAACTGAGAACTTGGGTTGGCCGCATCAAAATCTTAAACATGTATCATGTATCCCTTATGGTTTTACCGAACTCATCATATTCTCAGAGGGTCACTGCCAGGACACAGAAGTTCGGAGAACCTCATAGATACACCAGATCCTCGTCAAGGGCATGGCTTGTTCGTCCATGACCATCACCTGATCGATGTGGGGTCCAAGGGTACCACATGGCAAACTTGGTGACGGGTGTAAGGCGCCGGGTAGTGGCGAAGGTTATCAAAATTGATTTTCAGAATGCATATGAACGAAATGGAGGTGAGAAATGCGTTTTACGAAATGTCTTTTTCTTTTGAAAAGACATAAGAAAGGACCTTCACTTCGCAATTCCTATGTGAATTATGTGTGGCTGTGGTTGTTGACCATTTTTCGGGTACTCTCAAAGTTAGGACTGCAATTTTTGCTCAGCGTCTTGCATGTTGCTTGAGAACGTGAAACAACACGTGGCATCAAAAGCGTCTTGCAAGTTACTGGAAAATAAGTTAAGAACATAGCATCACGAGCGTCTTGGAAGTTACTGACCAAGCAAAAAAACGTAGCATGAAGAGCATCTTGGAAGTTACTTGAGAAAGTGCAGCATGCAGCATCTTGAAGAGCATCTTGGCAATGAATTACTAAAGTTATGAGCGTAGCATCAAGCGCGTCTTGCAAATATCTTGGTGGACGTAGCATCAAGAGAGTCTTGGAAGTAGATTGAGACATTAAATAAGAACATAGCATCCAGACTGTGTTGGAAGTTACTTCAGAAAGTTCAGAGCCTAGCATGAAGAGAGTCTTGGAGCTGAATTACTTCAGAAAGTTACGAGTGTGGCATCAAGAGCGTCTTGCAAGTTACTTGAGAAAGTTAAGTGAAACACGTAGCATCAAGAGCATCTTGGAAGTTGCTTGACAAACGGAAGAGCTTGGCCTCAAGAGCGCCTTGGCAATGATTTCGCATCCTTAAGGCAAAATGATCCTATTATATACCCCTAACACACCCCCAAACTCATTTCACCAGGTGCCTTGTTGGCCGTTGCAAACTTGATCGGGTTTTGGGGTGCCCGATTGCCAAAATTGGGATGGGTCACAAAATTTTCCACTTCTTTTTCATGGTCAAACTCTGTGTTTTGAACTAGCTGACTTTACACGATCAGCCATTTTCTAGCCCCTATCTTAGCGGTGTTACCGCCTGTCATCCATTTACGGTTGGCTGACAGGGATTCCCTTAAATCCCCTACATCACGTTTTAATTGCTACCTATTACAACCCCCTAATGGTTAATAGATGATGGCACAATTTCAAATCAAATAAATAATCACCCATTGTATCCTAATAACATGGCTAGATCATATACCCTTATGAAACACCTCACTATATGACCCTAAGAATTATCATGGAACATCCCACTTCACGGCATTTTCAAACGAATCAAGTCTTCCCAAGAAGGCAATCCGTTCCCACCGCAGCCACGGCGCCACGGCTTTGCAGGTCCTGCTGGCGAGCGCGCGTTCGAAGGGCGACATCTCGAGGGAACTGCCCAAATTCACCGTCCACTGGGCGTTGGCGAAGGAACAAATCCAGAACCTGTGAGAGTGAGATCAGTCCCTTAGCTATTGGGAAAACATTTGATTTAAGTATCATGTAAGGGCATGTTCCAGGATTTTCCATGGGATTTAGCCATCATTTAAGTGGATTGAATGGGGAACCATGATTCACGGTGCTTTTCCGTGGGGCTTCGTCGCGATTACTCTCTGTCATCACTGACGTACGAGAATTGGATTTAACCAGCATGCTTTTTTGGGACATGTCAGGTTGAAAAAGGGGCTATAACACAGAAACATGGGGAATTTTTCAGCCCTGACAGGCTTAACAAGCAGGAAGGATGGGGATATTGAACAGCAAATGTAGGGATCTGGAGTGAAAACCTGCAACATTCCACAAGAAATAGGAGAGATGGTGGGATCTGTGGGTTGTAACTGGGTAAAACAATTGATATCAGTCGTGGGTTGTTTCACCAGCACAACTAGTGGTCTATGCCGTGGCCTTATCGCTGGCAAACTTGATGTTGGGATCATCATGATAGGCATTTTTGCGTGCTGAAACACCACCGCTATGTTTGCGGTATGTTTTACCTGACATCTCCAGGTTATTACTCCATCCCCCACACCACAATGATACAATGTCACACCCTGGTCTGGCTGCTGCAACAAGTCTGAAAGAGTCCAAACCCAACCCCGTGGCTATCAAGCCAAATCAACTGGACTTCCGCTTGGGTCTTTGCTATCAACTTCTTTCATTACTGCTGGTATTTCCATGAAACGTGGCAAACCATCGTCCGGGAAAGCAAATAACTTACCATTATCTTCCAACATCACATGGGTTTTCCATATGTTTCAGGGTTTCAGGCTTGCATCCAAGAAACACTAAGCTGGCAGCTTCCCGGTCTTTCCTGGACCCCCGGCATGATTGAACATATGGAATTCCACCAAGAGCAATCCATTTCCAGGGGACAAAACAATCTTCTAGCCATTACTCTAGACGTTGGGGGCATTGAAACACATCCTACAGGGACACATTAGTTCTGGAACAAACTTCAATTGATTATTGGCACAATGGCGACCGTGGATTGAAAGGAACTAGCTCTTACCAAGAAAACTCCTTCAATATTTCTAGTGTTTATACAGTTCACTTCCAAATAGGCACAGGCTACACAAAGCTAACGATAAGTCATTCAGAGTTGTCTATCTCTCTCTCTCTCTCTCTTTCTTTCTCTCTCTCTCTCTCTGATATCTCAAACACAAGTGATCCCTTTCTTCGGCCATCCAGAGCCCAGGACCATCTTTTTGGGGGGTGCCCTAAGGCTGTTCACCTGCTGCATGGCAAAACATTATTTCGAACGCCGTCAAGATGCAACTCATTCGCCACCAGCTCAATAGCCTTGCCGACAACTTTCCAAGAATCGTCATGTCAGCGCGGATCAATAAACCCTGGTTGCTTAGTAGGGGGGTTATCCCAAACGTGGTGCTCATGCCAGTCAAATAAAGGTATTCCCTATTTGGATCGCACAGGCTTTATCACAGAATGGTTGATACTGGATGCCTTTTTCACAGACGTGGCACTTCTTCTAAGGTTCCAAAGTTCAGTGGTGGCAAGCTCCTGTCCGGGGGAATACCTTGCAGCTAGGACACGGCGTGTTCCAATGCCTTTACGAACTCGGAGAATTCGTGGCCCCACCAATGCGACACGAAGACATCCACTGCCTTTTGGGTAAAGAGCTCAGCGTAGGAGCCTCCAGCAGCTCCAGCAGCTTTGCGCTCACAGTTTGCACACACTCATTGGAGATTTGATACAGGTGACCTAAATGTTGTGCATTCTTTTCTCTTTTCATGAGGATGACCAACTTTTGCTCCTGCCTTGGGTGTTTGCTGTGGCAGGCTTGATGATCATGGGCACCACGTCATACATCGTTGGTAATTGCACTTCCTGTCACGCTGGTGCTTCCGGTGCAAACCAGGATAGGATGGTTGGTTTGTGGCTCGCTTGTTCGGTTGGTGCATGAAAAGCTCTCCGAGTTGGGCCCAACTTTTTGTAAGAAACTTTCCAACAAAACATCACGGATTTGGGATTCTCTGCTTTTTGCGGCATAGCCACCTTGATGGCTAGGTGAAAGAAACAGATGGTCTATTTTTCGGGGTAGGCGATCTGAGTCCGGCTAGATAACATGAACAAATTACACCGTCTGGTGGTTAAAGAAGCGGGTTTCCCCATCTTACCCTAGTCACATTTTTGCAGTTGAACAGGTATGTTTTCATTGTATCTGTCCCCATCATGGAACTGTTGCTCTCTTCTGTTCATTCTCGGTGGTGGATGTGGTCATTCCCAGGGTTTCGGCCCTGCAGCCATGCCTGGCGAAGGGGTTCCACTTGGGCGAATCGAGCCACTCTTGGTGATCCGTGTAGACCTTCTGGAGCTGCTCCAGCCTCGGGCTGGACATGCCCAGTAAGGGGACTAGGATGTTGATTTGGAGATTTGGTACCCTCGCTATGGAACATGGCCCAGTTATAATTGATTTACCTATTAAAAGTTGTATAATTTTGCCATAGCAAACTGTTAGTTCACCAGAGGGTAACATTCTTCCTTTCCCAGAACTGATGCTCTTGCTGCATCCCATCACTGCAATTGACCAAGCGGCGTGATGCCAGCGATCTCTGGTGGTCGCATTCCGTGCGGATAGCGCCTGGGACGGAACACCATGGTCTGGAACCTCTGATCTAGGAGCACCCACTCTATTAAAACCTAGTCTTTGTATCTCATGAATCACAGAGTCTCTATCTGAGTGTTCGTCAACATTCGACAAGAAAACATCAAACATAGTGAACATGGTCTCATCTATGAGGCCCATGGGTACTTTGACAGATGGCAATGTTTGACCTACAGCATCCTGCAACCTGGGATAGCTATAGTCATGGTGCCCTCTTCCAATTGGGTTTCTATTTCCAATCAAGTCTTACTTCATCCCTATAAATCCAATCATTTCGGCAGCTATCTCGCCACAAAAAAGTTCTAATCGCTTGTGAAATTCCATATTTGATGAAGCCCCAAAGAACTAGCGACCAACAGGGGTTGAGCCGGTCTGGCTGCAAGGCACATCACCTTTTCACGTGGCACAGAACCATTCTGATGCCGAAGGCTATAGGTACCTCGTCGCGTCGTCGTGCCGAACAACATGGCCCTGCAAGCTTGGATCCATGCAAACCCTGCAACGACACTCAATTGATGAGTTTTGGCAAAGAAAGAATGTCACTGGAAAATAAACCATGTCTTTCCTTTTTCTTACATATGATTGGGAAACTCTTAGTAGCCCCTTGGCTATAGTAATTTGACTGCCAATGGCTCTGAATACCTACTATCCAAGCACCAATTACCAACATGGCCAACCCGGTATACCCCAAGGATTGGCACCGAAAGAGGCTGTGGGGGTGCGCAACTCGTGAAAAAATCCACAATGAATAGAACTAGAACTGGGTACGGGTCAAAATTGCTCACCCCGAAATTTTACAGTTTACTGCCGACAATGACCTTTCAACCCATCCAGGGATATCCACGTCTATTGATGGCTAAACGCCTTAATTTCACATTGGTCGTTGACCAAATTCCACATTGGTTGGCTAAAACCCCCATAGTTGTAGCTTGTATAAATATTTATAACCCGCATCCCCATCACTCCATCCAAGCTGCCATCAGGGTTAACTTTCTGGAATCGAACCTCCGTGGGGCCAAAATGTAAAAACCAGAAAGTCCAGTGTGCCAGTCAAACTAGTTGCAATCTGCAAGCATCCGTAGTGGTAGATTCCACGCAAACAGGACCACGAAAAGCACATGAATCACATCCATATCATCAATATGGTGGGATCTATTGTAGATCACCTTATGTAGTACCATCCTAACATGTATGCCAACAGTGTTTAACATTTAACATAGACCCGGGCAAGCCGGCGGCGGAAGTTTCCCAAAAATAAATGACCTATAGTTCAAAGACACCCTGTCCCGACCGTGTCCTTCCCTCGACAACCGTTTGATTTTTTCAGCGAGAGACGAAGCAAAGTCTTCACACTCCACACTCCACACTTCACACTGCACTCTTCGCACTCCAAACTTCAAAAACTTCCACACTTCACACTGCACTCTTCGCACTCCAAACTTCAAACTTCACACTCCACACTTCACACTTCACACCGCACTCTTCGCACTCCAAACTTGAAACTTCACACTCCACACTTCGCACTTCACAGTCCACACTTCACACTTCTCACTTCCCACTGCTTCCTTCACACTCCAAACCTCACACTTCACACTTCACACTGCGCGCTTCGCACTCCAAACTTAAACTTCACACTCCACACTTCTCACTTCCCACTGCTTCCTTCACACTTCACACTTCACACTGCACTCTTCACGCCCCACACTTCACACTGCTCTAAACCTACGTGCAACAAAAAAACACTAGCGCCAAAATGGAGCAAATCTGCTAACAAATACATTTCGTAACCTTCATGCAGCCACTCCAAGACGATGTACGAGATCCAGCTGCAAAAGACATTACGCATGCAGCCAAAGCAAGAAGCAACCTTGACGCAGCCATTACAATGCGATCTGCGGAGACTGAGTTGCAAAACACAAGAGAACTACGCGCAATGGCATCGGAAATTGTAGCTCAAAAACCGGATCTCGACGCCTGAGCGAAAAAAAGACGATTTTGAAGCACTTTTTAAAAGGATTTTTAGAAGGAAAGTCACTAGCGCCAAAATGGAGCAAATCTGCTAACAAATACATTTCGTAACCTTCATGCAGCCACTCCAAGACGATGTACGAGATCCAGCTGCAAAAGACATTACGCATGCAGCCAAAGCAAGAAGCAACCTTGACGCAGCCATTCCAATGCGATCTGCGGAGACTGAGTTGCAAAACACAAGAGAACTACGCGCAATGGCATCGGAAATTGTAGCTCAAAAACCGGATCTCGACGCCTGAGCGAAAAAAAGACGATTTTGAAGCACTTTTTAAAAGGATTTTTAGAAGGAAAATCACTAGCGCCAAAATGGAGAAAATCTGCTGACAAATCACTGTCGCAGCCTTCATGCAGCCACTCCAATAGGATTTACGAGATCCAGCTGCAAAAGACAATAGTATTACCAATGCAGCCACAGCACGAAGCAACCTTGACGCAGCCATTACAATGCGATCTGCAGAGACTGAGTTGCAAAACACAATAGAACTACGCGCAACGGCGTCGGAAATTGTAGCTCCAAAACCGGATCTCGACGCCAGAGCAGAAAAAGTTGATTTTTGAAGCGTTTTTTATAAAGAATTGAAATAGAAAATGAAAGCGGGCAAAATCTGAAAGAATCCAGCTGCAGCAAGTTCACGCAGCCATTACAATGCGATTAGCAACAATCTCTAGCAAAACACAATGGTATTACGTCCTCAGCTCGTCCACCGAAGCATGTGAAACCTTCTAGACATTGCGGGAACGATCCTACAGTTGCAAAGCACAATGGAATTCCATCGGCAACTCCTTCAGCAGCACCACTTGCAATGCCATTTGCATTGCGGGAACGATCCTACAGTTGCAAATCACAATGGAATTCCATCTGCAACTCATCCACCAGCACCACTTGCAATTCCATCTACATTGCGGGAACGATCCTACAGTTGCAAATCACAATGGAATTCTGTCGACCACACATGCACGAAAAGCAGTTGAAACCCCATTTACAATGCGGAACCGATCCGAGAATGATCCGAGAATAATCCGAACATATCCGACCACACACGAGACCGTCTCGCAACCGTCGCACCGCAGAGGTAGATCATCGAGGTTCGGGGACGGACTTTGTATGGAAAAACATAGGCTCTCGTGCATCTGCTATCTCTCAAAAACGCATTTCGTGCGAGACTTCCTTCAAAACTCCATCGGCAACTCCTCCACCAGCACCACTTGCAATCCCATTTACAGTGAGGGAGCGATCCTAGAGTTGCAAATCACAATGGAATTCCATCGGCAACTCATCCACCAGCACCACTTGCAACCCCATTTTTATTGCGGGAACGATCCTTCAGTTGCAAATCACAATGGAATTCTGTCGACCACACATGCACGAAAAACAGTTGAAACCCCATTTACAATGCGGAACCGATCCGAGACCGATCCGAGAATATCCGAGCATGATCCGACCACACACGAGACCGTCTCGCACCCGTCGCACCGCAGAGATAGATCATCGACGTTCGGGTACGGACTTTGTATGGAAAAACATAGGGTTTCGTGCATCTGCTATCTCTCAAAAACGCATTTCGTGCGAGACTTCCTTCAAAACTCCATCGGCAACTCATCCACCAGCACCACTTGCAATGCCATTTGCATTGCGGGAACGATCCTACAGTTGCAAATCACAATGAAATCTGTCACCACACATGCACGAACAGGTGAAACCCCATTTACAATGCGGAACCGATCCGAGAATGATCCGCCCATGATCCGAGCATGATCCGACCACACACGAGACCGTCTCGCACCCGTCGCACCGCAGAGGTAGATCATCGAGGTTCGGGACGGACTTTGTATGGAAAAACATAGGGTTTCGTGCATCTGCTATCTCTCAAAAACGCATTTCGTGCGAGACTTCCTTCAAAACTCCATCGGCAACTCCTCCACCAGCACCACTTGCAATCCCATTTACAGTGAGGGAACGATCCTAGAGTTGCAACTCACAATGGAATTCCATCAGCAACTCATCCACCAGCACCACTGGCAACCCCATTTACAATGCATGAACGATCCTACAATTACAAATCACAATGGAATTCTGTCGACCACACATGCACGAAAAACAGTTGAAACCCCATTTACAATGCGGAACCGATCCGACCATGATCCGAGAATATCCGAGAATGATCCGACCACACACGAGACAGTCTCGCACCCGTCGCACCGCAGAGGTAGATCATCGACGTTCGGGGACGGACTTTGTATGGAAAAACATAGGGTTTCGTGCATCTGCTATCTCTCAAAAACGCATTTCGTGCGAGACTCCCTCCAAAACTCCATCGGCAACTCCTCCACCAGCACCACTTGCAATGCCATTTACA
>CAMXCT020004554.1:0-34913 GCA_947184155.2 Cladocopium goreaui | reverse complement strand
GAGGAGAGGAAGCAATCACAGGCGAGTGAGAGGGACGGACCAAAAGGTAGACACGAGAGGCCAACAATTAGGGACAGCAGCGGCGGTAGCAATAGGGGGCAGCCAAAGAGAGGGGAAGAAGATGACGGCAAAAGAGAGGGAAGGCAAAATAGAGAAAGGGTACTCCCCTGACACGTCCTTGGTCAGAGGAGTGGGAGCCCTGTACGTGGGACGGTAATTTGAGCCACAGGTGTGCGATATGGTACATTCCAACTGATGCCGTATCTCTACCTGTAGACATGGAGCAAGGTGGGCACGTGTACTCATGAATGCACATGCTGATCATGCAAGCTGCCGAGGCGGAAAGACAACTCCTTTTTCCAGGAATTTCTGAGATGACGATATCACACCGAAGGATGGTAGGTATAGTCCCTGCTTCACGCCAGTTGATTCATCAAAAAGAAGCTAGACAGTGAGTAAGTTCAGTGTAACTGTGTTGTACAAAAGCTGTGGCTATGTACATTGTAGATGAATCTGTGAGGCCTATTCCTTCACGGGACAGCTGTTCAAGCAGCCCATCATCAAGGCGGTCCACCGTCTCTTCCTTGATCGAAAAAACGCAAGGAGTCCGATGCATGAGCCCATTGGATATGAGAAGATAGTCTTGAATTTGTTGCTCTTCAATTCGGATTACTGCGTGTGTAGCAGTGTGTGCGATCCAAGTCTCAGCATCAGGCATTCGTAGGTGCAAAATTAACAGTTCGATGTTGTCTCCTATCACTGCAGACGGAGGTCTTGCTTCGAGCGAGGTTGCTCCGATAACTCCATCCACAACGTCTAAGTGCTTCATTCCGTCACCATGGCAATTCCGTATGCGCTGTCTGACTAGGTCTCCATGTCTAGAGTAATTGTTTGGAAACAGCTAGTGATCTCCACAGCTAAATGCTAAGTAGTATTCGTTGAATTTGTGTTGTGGGGTATCAACTCTTGAGCAAACGATGGCTCACGTAGATAATGGGTGGAACAGTACCCATGCAAAATGCACCGAATTGTTATGCGGCAACTCTAAAATTCCAGCCATTTCAATTTTTGTTATAGGAGGACGAGCTCTGGCGCACTCAACTCTCTGTCGGGACTGCGGATAGCCGCAGTGGGCGGGTCCTGCACAAGAAGACTAAATCTTATGGCGGGAGCCATCATTCTGGCCACTTCCGCTAGGAGTGTGTTCGGTTGGAGTCTTTGCATTGTTGAATTAGTTCCAACTGCTGTGGTGGTCCAGATGCGGAGGTTCGGTGGCACCCCTGACCTTAATAGCATGGAAGCAACTTCCACTACTGTATCAACTGCTTGCCGCATGGTTCTGCGGTCCAGAAATCCGCCCAGGGTAGCAGTGATATGTATTGTCTGAATGATTAACCGAAAGGGTCGGGCATCTATTGGCACTGGGGAAAGTCCCGCCTGATCGGTCATGCCTCCATCAGCAGCTGGGACTAAGTATAGGTGGTTGACCCACACACCTCGTGTGGACGGGCGACTAAAACCTGCCACTCGTACTATGTCCTCGTAAGATGCTGCTAGTGCCGTCAAGAGATGCTGTGTGATGCGCTGTCCATCCACTTCAACTTGCTGGAGGTCAGCTTCTAATGTGTTGTATATCAACTGCAGGCCATGTGCTTCTTCTGGAAAAAAGGTGACACATCCACTCTGCACTAGCCGTACTGTGCGCCTGAGGTCTCGTACAGCCACCATAAGGTCTTGCGCTGCTTCCAAGCTATATAGGATCATCTTTACTGGCATAGGGAACTGGTGTTCTTCTCCACGGAGTCGCACATAATCCATGGCAGTACAGGTAAAGCGAGAGGAGGCCCACTACACACAAACATTACTGTCTTGCATTAGTCGTGAGAGTGAGAGTGAGATGGCAGTTAGCTGATGTTGTTGTTGTCAGTCAGTTGCAATCCCGACACGTCCTTGGTCGGAAAGGCAACGTGACCTACATGGTTACTTTATTTATGGCAGGCATGCTGAATATTGGATCTTGTCGGTCATGCCTCAGTGATAACAATCTCTCTTAGGGTATCTCAGCCATTCGGATGGAGGAGATATTAGTTATGTGTATATCCCGTAATCACTGAAGTAACCCCATGTAATCTTCACACTTTTTGACTTGTGGAAGAGACTAGGACAGCAAGCAAGTAGCCAATTGTGCATGAGTTGATACCACTGAATAAGGATAGACAAGTTAAATGCGGGTTGGGGTCCATCCTTGAGCCCTTCGTGAACATTCATGATGTGCACAAACACAGGGCTGTCATATAACCCGCTAATAGGTGTGTAGGGGCTGTCGCTTGTTAAAAATACCAGCTTAGGAGGGATGAAGAACCTGTGAGCAAACACACGCGCATGTTCACAATGCAATCACAACCAAAAACGTCACAAGGATGAAAGTGCCCCTACAAAGTGAGCATGTGGTGCAGTTCCCTTAAAGGTTATTTGCGTGATCAGCGAGAAAAACCACTGGACGGGCTGACCCCTGAGTTCCTCTTTTGGATTTGCTGGCAATCAACTTCACAGGACTTCTGCTAAATCATTGGGCCTCAAAGGTCGGTGAAGATGGTTGCATAAGCTTCACTGAGGGCATACCAATTTTGCTGTAGTCGGTAAAGTGCTCGGTTAGCTTCTTGGACAAGGTTATTATGTTGCATTTGCAGCACTTGTATACTTTCACTGAGTTGGAAGATCCTATCCGCTTCATCTGCATGATTAGGAAACTGGCCTGCTATCGCAGCTTGGCACTCTTGCAAGAGCCGGAAATCAAAGCACGGTCGATCATCTTCATGGACAGCACTGTTGATTCGTGATTGCTCACTCAGTGCAATTCCTTCTGGGGTTGGCTGCAGTGTTTCAATGCGATTACCTAAGATATTGTAAGCATGCATAATTTCTGCAATAATAGCACATTGTTGGGCATTCTTTGCAACTATTGCAAAGCGTCTGGAGTTGGCCCAGCATGCATATCCGTTGTGTCGCACCTCTGCAGCGAAGGGATAGAAACCACCATATCCTGTGATATTCAACCAAGCCTGCAGGTAAATCTCGTCACACTCTCGAGGAATGACCTTATGGAATCCATGGGGCAGTGTAGCCCCCATCATTACTGTCGTCTCCTCCGGAAGCCATGACTCATCTTCAGCCCATAGGGATGTTCCATTTCTCACCATTGAGCCATGTGCATACTTCCATCAGGTTAAATGCCCTACATTCTATGTTGACATTGTGACATAGCCTATGGATAGGATACTTGCCGCGATGTAGATTTGTCAGCATATTTGGAGTGCTCTGAATGGTTTCGACGTTATAACCTTTCCAGTGGTAGTTCCTCAGAAATGTCATGAGCGCAGTCGACATGGCTACGAGGGTGGAGCGTTTGCCAGGTGCAGTCCCGACACGTCCTTGGTCGGAAAAGCACCGTGGCTTGGCAGCTGAGGGAAACCTGTACTATGCATGTCAGTGTCAGGCAACAAGGTAGCAACATTGAAGGTAGCAATCATTTGGTCAACTTGTGTTGTCTGAACTATGTCTGAGCCGATAGACTACATGTACTGGCAAAGTGTTGTGAAATTCGTTACCATGTATTAAAATCCAGTAGCTGCCGGCATGTAAAGCTGTAGTGTAACATGTCACTCAAGCTGCATACACTCGTGTTCTTATTTTCTCGATAGCCGAACAAAATTGCGCTATACGTGGTATAACTACATTGGGGCTGGCCAGTCACTCATAGCTCAGTCAAGGTGTATAACAGGAAGTTTGGAGGCACATCGTCATCTTGCTTCTTTGGTAGCGCTGGCACTTCTCAGCCTTTGGTATTACCATTCTTAAGGTGAGGGCGGGAAGCAGTTCTCCCTCACATCATGGAGTTCTTCGCCTACATCTGAACTGATCTCAATGCCATCGGGATACACCACTGGGACTAACAGCTCGTTTTGAGCGTATTCCATTTCACGTACAATGTGGGCTTTGTAGTCAGCGATCATGTGAAGTAAAGTGACTTGCGCTTGAATGTTCTCATCAAGCTTTTCTGGCATTGGTATGTCAACCCAGAATACTTCCTTGGCCTGTTGCTTCACCTTGAGCAAATGGAAGTGGGCAGACTGCAAATTGTCCAATAAGGTACAGCAAGCTGTGTACTTATTGATGACTCGTTTAATATGTAGAAGTCGTTCATCACAGCTTGATGCATCCGATGTAGCATACGCCATGGCAGGCAATCCGGCAACTGAAATTGTGTAATCTCTTTTTAATTCAACATATTAGCACTGTTCAAGTGGGGGGGGAAGTGAGACCTTTGAATTCCGAGACCAATGGAGTCCAATGACTGTTTATGTGAGGGACCCCTGTCACGTCCTTGGACAGAAGTACCCTGTGCAATCTTAGTAAGTGAAAACGATATATACTTATGAAGGTCCATTGCATAGTTAGGGGGGAAATTACCCCATGGACGACTAAGGGAGAATTTAGCAAAAAATCATGAGGTAGACGGAAAATTCACAAGCATGGTCAGTTGCTGCACAATACCGTTACTGAGGAGCCGAACAGTGGGATATGCATAGAAGCCTCGACATTCAGTGCCACCGATCAAATACGTAGTTGGAGTGTGGCTCATGGAACAAGGGAGCACAGACATGAATACGACAGGCACAATCGGAGTAAACCAGATAGAGAGAAACAACAGGAGGGAGGTCAATCTATAGAGTGCCAGGTATAATCTTGCTACCTAGTTTTGAAGCCAGAGAGGGAGAGAGGAGTAGTGCTCAACTGGCAAGAAAAACCACTCAGTCGACCAATCATTTTGTCTTCGCACTGATGACTCTTTTGTGGCACAAACACGATATGCAGTAATAAGTCAGCTCATTCATCCAACTTCCGCTTCACAGAACTCCGACTTTGTTGTCTGCCGTGCTTTTCTTGCCGCCGACTTGCCTCCCATCTCTGAAAGATTTTTGCTCGATCAATGGCAGTCAAAGATTTCCGGTCAGCCTGTTCTTCACACGATTCTCGTGTTGAGACTACGTGATTCCCTTCTTCGTTTGCCAGGAGCACTAGTGCTTGATCGAGCGCCCTTAATGCCAATTTCAGTTGATTGACAGCATTCTCAGTGCCCACACCGGCTAGACTTGCATTGTCAGTTGCCTTCGCCATATCTTTTCGTAACTGAGTGACTTGATGGGATAACAGGTTCGCTGAGCATGGCAGTGGTTTTTGTCTAGGTATCTCGTTCTCCATGCCCATTGGCAGAGATATGGAATACAAAATTAACTGCCTGTGAGCAATAAAACTGCTCATGAACTGTACGATTATGCCTTGCCTCATAGTAGTTAGGCAGAGAAAGGTGATCAATCAAAGAAGATGACAACAAATAGCAAGTTCTACCACACTTAGCAAACTTATTGGACTGAGGGGCTCGATAAGCCTGACAATACCGAAAAACGACTACCCTAGTGTGTGTTATTCAGCTGAGGTACATAGAAAGGGTATTTAGGTTGCTCTACGCCGTTTGGCCATGCGGTCCGTAAAGGTATTGTAGCCCGATGTTGGTGCTTGTGTGTTCCATCGGATGGGTCTTGTCCCAAAGAACTCACTTTCGATGTTTCTTTTTCTTTCAGTACGTGGAAGGGGGGAGGGGTTTGTGGCCACGGTGACATCATCGAGAGTTTGTATAAGCGCCTGAGCATCTGCGGCGAGTTCACGTAAACTGAAAGGGGGGGATCGCATGAATCTAGCTGTAATTGATGGAGCATTGCCCGTTCAGCTTCATAGAGTAAATGTGGAGAGATTTCTTTTGGGAGCCAGAGTCCATCATGAAGCCAGATCGCTGATGTTATGTGACATCTTCTCGTTAGTTCCTTGTAGTAAGAGATCATAATATGTTCTTCATACCATTCTAGAGTTCGAAAAGCAGCACCTCTGGCATGAGTAGCATATTGTGGCCTCTTTACTGGCAGGTGATTGTTAACTAGAGCTTGCGTGGCTGATTCAATTTGAAGGCTGAGGTGATGTAATGCTGGAGGACATGTGATATGGTGTTCCCTTTCAATTTTAGAACACGCTTCGCTTGCTCCTGCATTCATTACAATTAGTGGATGTCGCTTGACAACGGCAAACCGCTGATTCAGCGGTACTAACCCCAGCAGATCCATAAGTATCGCTCTCAGTTCTACTATGTGTGGGAGGTGACTGCTGCGAAGGAGTCGTCTCATGATTTCGTAGAAAGCGCCGACCATGTCAACTTCCTGGTGCGTATTTCCAAATAGGAGTAACCTTACTTTTCGTGGCAGTCTTTGAGCACAGGGACCTCTGCCATAAAGTCGGCCCAGACAGTCTGTTGCAGAAGCTGTATACTCTACTATTCGGGGTTTCGTGAGATTGGCAGTGCCCGCTAAATAGGTCTCAACCTCTTTGCGGTATTGCTGGTTTGCAGTTTGCATCATAAATTTACTTACCAATTCTATGCTTACCTTCGGGACTTCGGTAAGTAATAGGATCGTAACACCTCGCGGCCTCTCTTCCAGTACAATAGCTCCTGATCGCATGGCCAACTGATAGGGCGCTTCAACCGCGATTTCGGTAGGCTCGCTTATATGAGCTGGGAAGGCCTGTGCCGCTCGGCTCGCTACTCCAGCAAGGTAGTCTGCGAGTATGTTGGCTTCTCTTGGGCGGTATACCCATTTTCCATGGTCAAAAACCTTGATTGTTTCCGGCGAATTTGCTGTATAATAGGCTGTAGGTCGATCCTACGAAAGCGTCCTGCAAAGGCTAAGTGTTTTACGATGGGGAGAATATCCCCTTGTAAGTAGGCCTGGTCAACTGCGTAGCTTCTGTGTACGATTTCTTCACACAAAAGGTCTGTAGCGAGATTAGCTGACACCGCCTCAGCGAAAATATTGTCTGGGCAGCTAGGTAGTGCAACAGCCCTCCACTTGAGCAACGTTAGTCCTTCACGTTGGAGTTCTAAGAGAGCAGCGCCCGCCCCACCTGTGCCCGTATCAGCATGGCAGGACCCGTCAAATTGGACTAGTAGTGTTGTTTTGTCAGAATTGAGACAGCTACTGAGCACTTCATCGGTGCCTATTGGCTGTAATGCCGTAATACGGCAATGATAGTCCCCACACTTACACTGGAAAGTGGAGAGAGAGACATTTGGGGAAATTCCTGTTCCGACCTGGATAGTTTGCTGGATTAAATGCAGTGGTTCAGAGCCTAGGGGAACGACCGCAAATGTTTGATTGGCTTCCACTGCTTCACGAGTAAAGCACACTCGAGCTGGGGCAAGGGCACACGAAATGTGGAGGGGGGGTTTGTCACAGCACGAGAGTAGCGAGTCATTAACAGAGCAGTGGGCGGAAGCTGACTGCGTCCTTATATGCTGCATACGAAGGTCCAGGGGTAGTTCTGTTTGTACCCTTTGCACGAGGTTATGTATCCAGGTATCCATGGGGGTGAGGGGAGCAGAGATTTGATGTCTCATTGCACCTGATTCCCGTAGTAGCAACCTGAATTGATGAACAACTCGCGATGCTATTGCTAAGTGCTTAGCGCTTTTCCTTGATCCTTCGGCCAGCGACAGTATTGAATCATCTCCTGTCAGGCTTCTTAAAGCGCTGATAGGTACAACACACCACCGAATCCAATGTCCTACAGTATTGTCTCCCTTTGAGCATGCAATGCATTTTTCCCAGTCTTCACTTGCTGGTAGTTCTTCTTGTGTAGGGAGTACTCTGCGTGATGCCTCCAGCAGTCTTTCAAGGGAGTCTGTCGTGAAGGCCGTCAATTGTTTGGTTACTATACATGTTTCACAAATTGCGGTTTGATAGCCGCCAAGTGGGTATGCGCGGCCAAAGTTAGCACAGAGAGCACATTTTTTTTGCCGGCTTTGGCCACGTCGTGCTAACCACTCATCATCATCCTCATTGACCGCCCAGCGTAACAAGGTGAACCTAGTAATGCTAGGAATCCATCGCTTGTTGGCCTCGCAAGCATGGCTGAGCCATGCCCAGCTGATTCCTCCCGTCCATCCTGCTGTTAGCACCTTATTACGAATATAGTGAGATGCTAGCTGCATCATGTGATGGAGCACACATTTTTTGACTGCGTTTATTCGTTGTTTGATTGTACCACTTCCTGACACTGCTCTTGTTAGGACATCTTCTCCAACGACACGTGCCCACGCTTGCCATAGTATCCTAACTTCGTGCGTTTGCCTGTTCACTGCCGGCGGAGTTTCAATGTAAAGTTCATGAACCTTTCCCCCCTTTCGCAGAAATAGCCCTAATGCAGAAACAAGGATACTTACACCCGGGTCCAGTAGTGGTGCAATTTTACACAGTCGAAATACGAATGCAAGAAGGTCATGTCTAATCCAGCTTCGTCCTAGTAAGAGTTCCGTTGCTGCTGCACGTAACATTTGAAGATCTTCTGTGGCAGCACCAAAATAGGATGTAGTGTATAGTACCACACTTTGCGCAAACGTATTGAAAGCAATACTCTTAGAGACAACTGAGAGGACTGGTTGCCGAAATAGCCTGAGCCGATGTATGAACTTTTCGGCAGCCTTAGGATTGATTTGTTTAAGGGTAGTAGGGTGTGTAGTTACTGTCCATAAGTCTCGATCGGACAATTGGGCGCGCCCTAGCAATAATAGTCCGAGTGAGGTCGCAACACCTTGGATGCAGTGTGCCCCGAAACCTGACTGATCTAACTGACGAAGCACCCAGCTTGGAAGCGGGCTGTTGATTACTAGAGCTGTTTTACATCTACAGTTACACTCTAGTGCCAACAATGGGCATATGGGTGTATAGTCAGTTCCATTAAGGATACCGCAAGCTTCTCGAGGGGTCAATCCTATACACTTGTCAGCTCGTGCAAGTAGGAGTGTCTTTTGGGAAAGGATAGCCGATAAGATCGCTGCTCGTGCGGTGGGGTATTTCTTTTGCCGGAGAATAACTTCACTTTCGATCCGCCCAGGCAGGGATTGGACTGAAAAGGGGAGACAGTCGGTGCTGATAGCTTGCCAACAGGTATGCTGGTCAATTTGAAAACCTGCCGACCAACAACATTGATAGCATTTGTGGACTCTACTGACCCAGGTAATGTCATGTCCTGGTCCTGCAATCGTGTTGTCGTCAATGTATCCCTGAACACTGAGGACACGAGGGATACGATTCATATAATGATATATCGGGTCCATTGCCAAGCAGAATAGGAACACTGAAAAAGACCTTCCCATATCAACTCCCACATGCACCGCCCTAGGCGGCAGCAGTCTGCCTTGAACTTTATGGCGGATGAGCCTTCCAAATAGGATATATTTGGCATAGTTACATACCCATGTCGGCGCGTTGCGCATTCGCAGGATATGTAAGATCCAGTAGGGATTAACCCGCTCAAAGGCCTTGGATAGATCAACTAGCAGTGCAGCCACGGGAGTGTTGCTATCCAGTAAGGCTTGTATGGCATGGACAGCATGCTGCGGTTCTTTAAAGCAATTCATGACGACCTGCGAAGGATGCATATAGGCACAAGTTGCTTTCATGACTACAGCAGCAATGGTGCCATCAACCAGCCTATCACAGGTATTGGGCATTCCTAAGGGCCTGAAATAGTCAGCACTCGGGCCTACTTTTGCCTTGGGTATCCAAACCCCTACTTGTACAGGTGCAGCTCGTAGGCCTGCTAACATTTTCATCATCAGCTGATCTAGGACTGGGTAGCTATCTTCAGGGGAAAGCCTCCATGCAGAGTAAGGGATTCCATCAGGACCAGGGGCGGAATCTTTAGTGCCAAGGAGCGTATGGAGAAAATCTTGTTTCTGGGGAAGTTCAATACTCGGCCACGACGAAGCAGTCTGGTACTCCCGTAAAATGGGTTCCCATTCTTGAAGAGAGTCTTGAGGCTTTACAAACCAAAAGTTCCGCGTGTCAAGCATGGCTTCATCCAGCATCTGGGAGGTGGTGCACTGTTCTCCCTGCTGATTGAGGATCGGCCCATTATAAATGACGCCCTTGGGGCAAATGGATCGCAAACGGTTCCAGAACGTGATGTTATTGCCGATACCTCTGGCTTGTTGATTTACCTGCTCAAGAGCAGGATATTGCCGAGTCATCGTGATCTGGTCTAAAAAATCAAAAATTTGTTTCAACAGATCACTTCGAATTGTTATTTTTCCTGGATATAGCTCACTAACCCCGCTGGAGGTAAATATATGGTAAGTGGCAGCCTGGAGTGCATGGAAATGCTTTGCAGGTACGTGTAACACCTCAGCTCGAATTTTGAGGAATTTCCGTAGAAGTTCATGCTCAGGAATTCGAGGGTGATCTGATGGAATAGGTTGTTGTCTCCACCAGGACCAAAGGGTGGACACAAACTCAACTTCATCCGTTTGGGGTAGTCTTTGGATCCTTCTTATCAGCTCTTGTAGATCGTTGGGAACCATGTAGGGGTCAGCCTCGTTCTTTCCAGGGCAAAATACGTTAGTTGGGATGGTTTGATGGACTGGGTCCTTCATGTCACTTTTGACTCTTGGTCGAACAACAAAGGTCGCGGTGAGCTGGTAATGTCCACTTAGGTGATGTCGCCTGTTGGCTGTTACCATAACATCGATTTGGGCTGCAGCTATGTAATCAGTGGGACATAATACTCTGTCGAGTGCTGAACTTCCAGTAGGGCTTTCAAAGGTGTGAAGTTGCGGATGCGTGTCGAGAACTTGCGCGTGGACTAATAATTCATTCCAAAGGTCCGGGCAGCTGGCATCCACTTGGTTAAAATCTCCCCCCATATAAAGGGGAAAGTCTACTCTACTGGTCTTGACCCAGGCGATTAATTCTTTTAGCTCAACGACCTTGGTTTGTGGATGTAGATACACTGACAAGAGTCCGATGGTAGAATACCTGTCTTGAATGACGGCAAGGACAATGCGACCTGGTATGACAACTTCTGTTCGGTCAAGTTTCCACCCAGGTGGAATTAGGGCTGCTGAGCCACCCGACACTCCACCTCTTTCTGTTAGCAATCCTTGGGTGTGTGCAACTTGAATACCTGGTATATTATGGTGCAAGACCTGATGGGTTTCAGCATGCCATCTGGTTTCTTGTAGTAAGACCGGGCCTGTTCGTAGCAGTCGTTTAATGAGTCGCATTTTGGCATCCCCTGCTCTAGTTGTAAGTGTCCACCCTGATACATTCCACACGTGTAATCGTTTAAGCCTGAATGGCAGATCTTGTCTGATAGCTTTTCGATATTCGAGAATACCTCTTCCTATTTCTTCTACTGCAAGAGAAGGTAATGTTCGTGAGTCACACATAAGTTGCTGATAAAAATCATCAACACCCTGATGGAAAAGTGTTGCAACATGTTGCAGGGTTAACTTCCACCATGGTGTTCGGACATGAAGTATATGGGGCAATATTGATAGGTCACGTATCTTTGACAGATATGGCGGGCATTGAGTCCCTGTTTCGAATAGGTAAGTCGTTTTGACACATCGCGTGAGCATCTTGAGCAGTGTACGGAGCAGCGGAGCAGGCAAGTTCCGCAAGATCATCATCATTACAAATAACACTGATCAGTTAACTCCCTCTGTTGGGGCTTCTCCCAGTGCGAAGAGCAGCCTGCTCCACTCCTCCGTACTTGCAAAGATAAGATATTCTCCTGATGGGTCCAGTGTATGCGATTGTATGAGCTGAGTTCCAAGTTGCCTGGGCATTCGTCGCATGGACGATGACTGCGGATACCACATTGGTGACCATACAACAGGGGTAGCCACTTTGTACGCAACAAAGGACATAGATTCTGTAAGGGTTTGAACTTGGTGATTGTCTACAACATGTATAGCGATCCATTGTGGAATGGCACCACTGACATCTCGTGCTAACACCCCTATAATACTTAAGCCACCTGTGCCATCCAGACCACCGAGTAGATGGATGACAGTGCCGGCGGGCGAGGCGTTGTGCATAAAGCACTGCGGGGCACCAAGTGTGTGCAAATAACACAAGGCACAAAAAGGGCACTGTAAGGCCGCAAATTCACTGAGATGTATGTAGTGCTGTCCGTTGTCAATTCGAGCAAGTATAGGGTAGGTCGCAAATGTATGATAAGAAACTTGCACCACATCAGCTAATATCTTTGGCATGTTGGCATGCATGAGAAGGTCTTTACTTTGTCGGCAGTCGAATGCGACCGTTCCAAAGCGAAACGGTTGATCAGGCTCATGAGAAAGCAATAGGAATAGCAGGCAAGGTCGCTGTACTCCAACATAGATAAGGGGAGGTTGCATAATTTTTGGTGCCCAAATGATAAACCCATAGGGAAATTGGTGCTTTACACTGAGCGTTGCAATCTGGAAAACAACGAAAAGTTGTTTAATAGCAGTAAGTTGTTCAGCACCTGTATATTCCTTCAACAGTTCAATATGCTTTGCTTTAATCTCTTGAGCTTCGGCATGAAAACCAAGACCATTTCTAACAGCCAAGTGCAGCATATGTGCTGATAGGGTAACATTTTCATATGTGTTTGAGGACTCTAGCACCCAATCAATCCGAGTTTGGGTCATAATATTGCTCAGCTCTTTATCCCCAAAGGGGGGTCTATCCTCGCTGTGGGTTCCTTGGTACTTCGGAGGTTTGGACCCTTGTAAAAAGGCGAAAACTGTCGGCTGGTGCACTACTGGAGGGCAAGCGGATTCGACACTGTCATTAAGAGTATAGTACCTCCATTTCGCTTCAAAGTCAACTTTGTCATCTTTGAGTTGAACTCCTCGAGCAGCTGCTTGTTCCAAAACCAGTTTCAGCAAGTCTTGATATTTGGAATAGACTTGTTGGATACTCGGTAGGTCTTTGTGGTACGGCTGCGCATCATTGCTTCCCTCAACCCACCGTTGTAGCTGATCATCCGTACCGAGAGCCGCACTGATGAGAGATGGGTGAAAGCTATTTCCACAAAAGTCTCGAATCACTTTGTCCGTGAGAAGAGAGGGCCCATGTCTTTCTGTCGTTAAGATATTCTCAAGTCCTGCTAATTTGCGTACTTCTCGGACAGTCAGAATTCTCATTGGCAGCACAATATTTGGGTTATGAAAGATAGGCACTAGTTGCTCAATGAGTTCATCTTTTTTGGATGTGGTCGCTCTGTCCGTTTGAAGAGTACTAAGGAAACGTTTCCATATGGAGAGAAAATGCGCAGGAATGAAACTTGCCCACGGCAGGTCGGGGACCCTAACTCCCTCAGCCATTTGGGTTAACAACATGAAAGATTTCCTCCCACCAAAGAAGGAATAATCCCATAGGAGTGCACTGGGCTGGTACCCTGTCCAGGAAAGCTTCAGGACTCCATTGTTTGACAGCCCTCTTGTTCGGAGTAATGGAGCCAATGGTAAGTTTTCACCGTTCAAGGTCACTAGAGGGCCCCATTCATCGATAAATGCGAGCGGAACACTGGCCAGTTTCTCTGTGTCCATGTGACTGCGTAGAAATACCCTTTTTCGCTGGATGCCATAATAGGGACCAGTGTCCCATACCCACCGATTGGTTGGTTGCTTACTAGGAAGTCCAAGACAGTATAAAAACATTTGGAAGTGTTCAGACTGTTCAAGGCGCTGCATGCCTTTAGGTTTGCGGTCAATTTGCACAATTTGCATGCTTCCAGCATTCTCTGTCAAATATCGGACCGATTCTGGTCCAAATAGCTTCTGAAGATGCAGGATTACAAGGTAAACAACAAAGAAGAGCATACTTCGCTGACCTGTCAGCCCAAGCAATCCATTTAGGTACCCTGCATAAGTAAGATCTTGACAGGGAGATCCTGCAACAACAATCCACTTGATCGTAGGGTACATTGCCTTGGCTTGACGAAGGATCAGAGAGTCACTGGCAACAAGATCCCATACATCTTTCACGTAGATGGTAGCAACCCCTTCAATCGTATATGCCCACTGTTGGTCTTCACGTAGCCCTATTTCGGCAGCAACAAGCCGACGTAAAACAGGATCAATTTCTGCTGCGATGAAGATAGTAGGGGGTTTACCTAGTTTTTTCTTAATGATGTGATAAACAGATCCGACTCCATCAAACATCGAGATAACACCAACGTTGGCCAACGTTGCATGTGCGATAATCCTAGGTAATCCTTCAGGGTCAATTTCTTCAACTGCATTTTCATTCTTACTATCTTTAGGGGGTCCATGTCTGGTCACCTTCGCCCTCTTCTTGCTCGACTTGGTTTTCGCATTGTTCTTGCATGAAGGGGGGGAGAGCTGCGAGGTTCGCGTTCTTTGCTGCTTACGAGGCGTTTTGAGAAAGCCTTTGACAACCTTTAACTGTCTTCTGCGATACTGTGCAACTTCACCTCCTCCTGCTGCTTCAGAAAGTTGCTTTGTCATTAGGATTGCTTTGGGTGACTTAACTGGCAGTATGACAAGCCCACTGATGAGGAGCTTCCCACTGACATACTTACAGTCCGCTACTCGTATACCATTGTTATGGTCATACATACTTATCATTCCAGGCTGACTAGTATGCAGGACTATGAGCTGGCTGTCAAAGTCAAGCCTAGTGGTGGCTATGAGACACTGGATCTCATACTCTCTTTCTCGGAACATGAATTTGTGCCCGAGCGGGAGTCGTTCTTCCTCAAGCTTCGGAAGGGAGCATCCTGGAGGTACTTTGATTTGGACGACAATCAACGGGCCAAATTTGTCACATTTCCACTTGGCATTGGCAGTGTCTAGACATGAACAAGCTTGACACTCTGTCAATTCATTAGTATTCCAGATTGGAACTAGCGAGTCACACAGTTCATCTATACCTGTATCAGGCTTGACTGTGACAGTGAAGGTGTCAATTGGTATTGCGCTAGACTGTAAGCACGCCTGACATTGTAATACAAATCTGGAGAAAAGGAAGTTGCGAGTACTCTGACTAAGATTGGCACATATGATTGAGTATAGTTCATATACTGCATCGTTTTGAGCAGTGCCGTTGGGGGGAATGGTGCTAAGTGTCGCAAGGGACAAGCAGGCATCAAAACATGTAAAGGGAAAGGTCGTGGGTACTTGATGGACCCAACTCCATCCTACGCCAACTGCTGCAAGGGCTGCCTGTCGCACATGTATACTAACATGTGTTGGGATCCACGGCCCTCTTGATAGGAGGTACAATGCAGTATTCATGCTAGACATGTGACTACAATTAATCGCAATATCTTGGGCTTTATTAGCTAAGGCCGCAATAACGGGAGCATCAAGGGTCGGGAACCATCTTCGGCTGGATTCAGCAAAAGGAGAGAGAGAGGCAAACTGAGCTGGTTGGGACTGACTTTGAGTTTCACGTTCAAAGGATGTCTGGGCGGGGTCATTTTGCTCAGTATGGTCATCTTCCCCAGTGATATCAATGCACACACGCGTTTTGTCGTTGGCCGGGAGGACAGAACTTCGTTTAAGGGCAGCCTGGATAGGGGGCAGTGCTTCTCCTTGATGTAAGGAGGAGGTTTGGGAAGTCTTGGTCCTTGTGGGGGTTGTAATGCCAGGGGGATTTTTACCGATTTCTACGACAACAGGATCATCAGGTACCAATGGCTGTTTTTCTGGCGAAGGATCATTTCTAATAGGGGCCTTAGAGGCAGGGTCTACAGACTGACATTGATGTGGAAGTGTAGATACAATGGGGTCACTGCACGCAGGTTTCGCATTGCCATTTTGTGAGGAAGGGGAGACACTAGGTGGGGAGGACGGAGTGATAACAGGGTCAGATGGTTCATTAGACAGTCTGCCTTTGCTTGCAAGCCCACCTTTCACTTCGCCACAAATAGGTTTGAGCTCTTGGATGCAAGTTTTCTGACTGCTAAGAGCTTCTCCTTCACGTGTAGGGGGTTTCTTGACGGGTGTGGAGAGAAGTGCAGGTTGGGGAGGTAACATCTCCTTATCGTCCTCCTCATTCGTGCGTATATTATTTCCGTGATGGTCTTGATCAACAACCATTTCAGCAATCTGTTGCTCACCAGTGTCAGTTGGGTGACTAGCAGGTAGGTTGGTCCATGGGATGGTTGGGCTGACGGTAGGGGGGGGAGCGCGTGCATCCCCATGTGTTAATTGCCCTTCTGGAAAGTTGCTAGCACGCTGGTCACCATTAAGTTCACCTTGGCTGCCTGACCGCTCTGCATTTGACTTCGCAGTGTCATGGACGCTTGCCCCAGCAACAGAGGTGAGAGGGGGACTGTTTTGATACGGATTGATCTGCTGGGAGGGCGGAGTTGGTGGGGGGGTGACTCCTACAACTGCGTAAGCCGGAAGCTGGTCAATTGCTTTCTTGCTGCTGGGGAGGGCAGTCGGGGTCGTAGGCAGTTTGGCACCCTGGTCGGTTCGTTTGTCCTTCGCGAGCGGCTGGTGCTGTGTGCAGCTTGTCGAAAGTACCGCGGTAGTTTTCAAATTGGTTCTGTTGTTGTCGAATGTACTAAATTTCCATGCAGCAACGGCTTCAACTTTAGTATCAGCAGTCAGCATGGTATTGAAGTCAAAGTGGGGAGGCACAAGCATGACAAGATAACAAGTTTTGAAGGGGTATATTTGTAAAGCATCAACCTTGGTCAGGTATAATGAGCTTTCGAGGCCATCAACTCGGTTGATTTGACATTGCCTTCCTGACGGGATTTCAAACATCATGATTCTGGTAAATTTAGACACTTGCTCAAACCTAAGAAAGTTCTGCTTGCAGAATTCACCTTTTGCACTATTCACTGCTTCAAAATGACTAAAATGAGTCAAATAGATGTCCAGTGTATTGGTTACAGGAATAGATTCAAGGAAGAGAATCCACGGGTAGGTCTCTTCAGAATAAGTATATGATACCTGTTGAGTCTGCAAGTTAACTGCTGAGTCCTTAAGAAGTCCGAATCGTCGCTTCTGAGAAGCATTCTGGGTGCTGACAGGGGCAATGACGGTGAGTCTGTTTTTAAAGCTTGGATTACACTTTTCACCAATTCTGCGCCAATGCTCTCCTTTGGTCTCGTGTCTGGGTGGTTCACCTGGTGCACTAGTTTGTGGCAGTATGTTTCCACAATGCTCAATCGTGCAAACAATATTGGTTCCTCTTTTGTCCTTAACTGAGAAAGAACATGGGAAGTTCTGCTTAACATCATGAGGGATCCAAAAAGTGAGCATTGTGACATTGGTATTGTCTTCATTTACGACTGTTTGGAATTCAAATCTGGATGCTGAAAATGCGTTGATGAGCGCAAATCCAAGCTCTGAGTCAATGACTGCAACTTCATTTTCCAGGAGTGAGGTGATGCTACTCTTTGCAATTTGAAGGGGTATAAAGGGCATACTGCCTATTGGTGCATACCTTACCTCAATTCGGTACCAGTTGCTGCCGATGGCAGTAACATGACTAAGGACAAATTGCGTTGATTGCTGGCGTTGCCCAAAGGGCAAGTACGTTGTTGAACAATGCAATAAGTTGCGGAGCACTTCGATTTCTATGCCTTCTAGTTTCAGCATTACTTGAGCTTTAGATAGGAAGAAGTACTTGATTCTAAAGGACATGAGCTCCAGCGCAAGAGCATTTCGTTCTTGATCACTTAAGTGCCGAGTAGACATGACAGTAAAAGTAGCAGTCTCCCTCAGTTTATGTAAACGAGTCCAGTCAATGCCTTCTTTAATCTGAAACTGGGTATCTTGTGCTGTGTTAATTTCTTTCTGTAATGATTCGATTGCTTCACGGATTTTGGTTCTTTGTAAGCAGGAGTTCTTTTCATATTTGATGGTAAGCGGCACACTTCCTTTTGACTTGTCAGAATTATAGCAGCCATTTGGTGATGTACTGGTCTCGCTGACTCCTGGATACTGCCCTTGTCGTAATTCTTTGCCAACAAAATTTTCAAAGGCGATACGAGCAGGCATTATCAGCTCATCGGTTATCGTGTCAGGGATTTGCCATTCAATTACGGCAGGACTGCTTGACAGGCTATCCATTTTGACAAGATATAATACAGTAGGATATTTTTGATATTTGAGGGTTCCAGTGAGCTGCTTTATTTCTCGAATGGCTGCGATATGTCTCTGGCAAGTATCAAAGACTTTTGCTGCTATTTCAACTGGGCCAGTGTTGGCATGACACTCATAGATAAGTATAACAGTCTGTTGCGTCGTTGCCAGTGCTTTCATAGCACTTTGAGCCGCTCCAAAAGAGGGAAACGCATAAGCAGTAGTCTCCTGCTTCGCTATCTGTGAATGGAGCTGATCATAGGTGGTCAGAAGTATGCCTTCAGGTGCTTTAATTTTACTCGGAAAATGTACCATGAGAGTGGCATGCACTCCAAGGGCGCCTAGATATTCCGCAGCAACCTGTTGAGCCTCGATGTGTACAGACATTCTGGCTTTGTGTTCTCACCACGAGGAAAGTTGTTCTTTGTGAGATGTGTATGAGAGGTATGACAAGTTACTCGAGATAATTGGGGAGGGGGGAGTACCTGCCACGTCTTTGGACAGATAAACCCGTAGAGCAGGGAGAGAAACAGGAAGCAAGAAAAGAGAGTGCAAAGGGTGGAGTCACTTCACAGGGTTAGGAATGGAAGTAACGAGATCTGAACTAAATAATAAGAGAGGGGGGACGAGGTGACAAGAAGCGACAAACAAAAAAGAAGGGAGGTGGTGGCAACAGAGCACCTGTCACGTCTTTGGACAGATACACTGTGTAAACAGAGGCAGGGGTGGGAAGAACAGCGACCTGTCACGTCTTTGGACAGATACACTGTGTGAACACAAACAGGTAAAAAGAGAGAAAAGAAAGCAATCAGATCAAAAAAGGAACTTGGTAAAGCAGTGCAGTGGAAGCAACAGTGACCTGTCACGTCTTTGGACAGATACACTGTGTGAGCGTCAAATCTAAAAGCAGGTAAAAAAGGGGGAACTTGGTAGAACACTGTAGTAAAGGTACAGTGACCTGTCACGTCTTTGGACAGACACACTGTGTGAGTGCAAAAATTCAAGAGAAAAAATGAAAACAGTGAGCCTGTCACGTCTTAGGACAGACACCCTGAGTGAAAACAAATTGTCAAAAGGGGGCTGAGTGTAGGTTGCGCAAGGTGCCTGTCACGTCCTTGGACAGACACCCAGGCAACAAAGAAAATTAAACCTTAAGATCTGAAGGTCGATGCCAATCACAGAGATTTGAGCAAGCAAAAAACCGAAACTAAGGTTCGCACACTTTCTCAACCAGTTGACTATATCTAAGGGCCAGGCGAAAATCACAAAAGAGCAACCAGACTTAAATACTATATAACCTTAAAAGGGGGGTTCCGACAGCACAGGAGGAATCGAGCACAGTAAGTCGCCCCAGCAACAAACTACACAACAAGTCCCTTACCCCTGGGCTAACTACGCAGTTACCAGTACTCTCCTCTGCAACAGGTGTGCTCGGCTACTGGTAACTTGAACCGAAAACTTGAGCCAAATTGGCTACGGTAGGTCAGTGTACGAGTGCTACCAGGAGACAAGATGTACCAAGCCATGGCAATCGAGCCACAGTATATGCGGCCTGTTATTCTGCATGGGTTTGGCACCAATGCCAAGAAAAGAATGCCTAGCAGTCTCGGTGACCTTGCCCAATTCGGCTGGTTGCCGCTGGCTGCGGCTTTATTTGGTACACAAGAATGGAAGCCCCAATGGCTGCATCACAATTTCCTTCCAGTGGTTGGTCTTCGACTGCATGCCAAAGTGCCTCCTCCTCCTCTCTCCCAAGCTCAACTAATCTTGCTGTGTGGACTGTGGCAACGGAAGGAACAATCGGAACCCTCCTGTACATCGCTGCAGCAAGCAGCTCATTTAAAGTTTGGTCTTCCGTTACCTTTCAGAGAGATGGCTAAATGGGAAGTCACTGTTAATGAGCAGGCCATAGATGTTGGAGAAGTATCCAAACAAAACTACATTGGAAGACAACCTGAAGCTGCGCTGCCCGTAGCGCTCCAAGGCTCTGCCGAGTGGGCCTCCTGGGTCCTTTCCCTCTCAGAAGTCTGGCAAGATGACGCCCCAATGCAAGACCGACCCCTGGAAGTGCATTGCAGTGGATTAGGGGGTGGCCTACTTAATGGCGAACACGAATATGATATTTTCCTGCAAAATCTTGCGCAAACAAAGGTGTATGGCCCATCGCTTGCGATGACAGATGATTGGGAAGCACATGTCACCCAATTGGGCCTCACCAAAACAGTGCATGAATATGCGGTATACCAGCTACTCTCCACTGCAGAAGGATGGACAGCTTGGCGAGATTTCCTCCCTGAACAGTTCTCCGATCAACAACTGCTGCTCACGAGAGCGATTCGCCTCATTGAGGCTGCGAATATCCGGCCAGCCCATGCCAGGCCACCACACCCGACCTGGTCAACAGCAATTATGCAGATCTTTCGTTGCTACCATCCGCAAGGGAAACATCTATTTCTGAAGTCGTGTTTTCCACACTTAGTCACGACAGCGGATACAGGAGGTGTCAGGGACATCAACGTTTATGGTTTCTCGGCAGGGTCCTTTACGGGCCTTGCAGTCCACGAGATCCTGAGTGAATTCGCTGCGTTCCCTGGCCTCACCAAAGTTGCTGCGATTGCGACGCCGCCAGAGATGATGCGACTTGCCACGGGCGAACGCAGAGTCACACTGGTGCATTGTCTGGAAGACCGGCTATGTGTGTGGAAACCTGACTCCTTGACAGAATTCAATTATCAGGTTGTTCTTATAGAAGGACACCCCACATGGAGTGGGCGTGCCAAACACTCCTATGGCCACTTGCTTTTCATTGACCTTGAGGAAGGAGTCCATGAAATCCAAAGATTGCAAATCACCACCCCTCAAGTCATCCCTCATGGTGTACGGTGCGAGGGATTGCTGCGTGTACTTTCATGGGTTAGCTTTGACCTTCCTGAACACCTCAAGACGACTCTAAGTGCTCTGTTAGTAGCAGCGGGAGAGGGGAACACTGAGCTACAAACAGTACCCATTGTCGGACGGGACATTCGGGATGGTCAGCCTGATACGGAAGCTGAACTACAAGCAGCTCTGATTGCGATGATTCCTACACCGGGAGGATCCCATGATGAGGGAGGGTTGCTGGTTCGCAACTTACTGGCGGAATTCCTGCGTGGTTTTTCATTACGTACCCTCATCTTCCTACTGGACATGGTGCTTCCGCAACTAGACGCTTATCATGCGGGACGGCAGCTCCAACATCTCCAGCCCTGGGTTAGTGTAGAACTAGCTCAGCAGAAGAAGCGAGGACAAACGGGAACACGGTTACAGGTTACTTACCAATATGAGGCGTATGCTGGCTTTCATGTCATTCACCTACATACTGACGGTGCCCCGCTCCTGCTCTTTAGTGCACCTTCGGAAGTTCCAACGACCTCGCCGCGTGCTCTCTGTGAAGCTGGGAGTCTAGGCAACTTGGAAGCCAACGTGATGGCGGGCAGAGCACTACTGGGAGTACTCCAGTTGCCAGACACTCAGCAGCGGTGTGTCATATTACTGTTTTTTTTTTCTCCCCGGTTTGGCCGATTCGCACCAGGCACGGTCCTTACAATTGCGTAAGCAGTGAAAAGCAGTAGTGTACAGGACACGTGTGGTCCAAAATCTCTGGCAAATCATCACGAGAAACAAACCAACCAAAACAAAACCACAACCAAAAACGACCCGCAAATCCCCCAGCCAGATTTGCGTTTCGCCACAGAGCAAAACAGCGAAGCAACAAAGAACGGGGCAGGGCCCAACAAGAACCAAAAACAAAAAACTCTCAGATTTGCCTTGGATACAGTGACCTTAGCCACTGTATCATCCTCAAAAACATGCAAACTAATTAATTGCGGCGGTGCATGAAGTATAGTACCTGGTTGCCCAGACTGTCTTACCTGAGAACAGAGAAGCGAGTCCAGTATTGCAGGCAGACTGATGTGTAGCTCGACAGAGGCCGCCTGTATGGACGTCTTGTCAATATAGCAACTTCCGCATCGCTGCTGTTCACCCTGTATCGTTCAGCGTATGCGTGGCAGTCTGTTCCTGTCAGTATACACCACCGCAAGGGACTGTAATCTATTTCCCCCCCTGGATGGGGAGGAGAGCACTGACAGCCTGCAAAATGTTGTGAGCACTCGCAGGAACTGTCATATGACTTGGGCCCAAGACCCTAAGGCCGTGGGTGAAAAGGTGGCTAAAGGCCTGACCGGCACAATACGGCCATGACAGACAGATGATGCTTCCGACCATAGCATGGGCTCGTGAGCACTTCCTGTATGATACTGCCGCTATGTATGCAAAAGTCGCATTCGCATTGCTGTCAAACTTGTTCCCCGAAACTATGAAGGATGAAGTGGTTCGCTGCTCCAGCACCAAATACTCAGACAGGAGTCACTAGGCGTCATCGTCCCAGCAAGTTCTGCGGAGAGGAGCAGATGCACGGTAAGTCAGCTGTATATTCCAGACCAGGCCACTCTCCCACCGAGTGGGCCATATGCCAGAGCAATACAGAAAATCCGCACAACGAACCATGTGGGCAGGCTTTGCTGCACTCGGGCGCTCCAGACTGAACTGCAGGAAGCACAACTGGACAGCGCCAGTAGAGCTCACTGCAGTGCAGCCTAGTCCATGGCTCTACCGGGAATCTACCGCCCCTCTCGAAAAACACGCAGGAACAAAACAGAGAGAGAAGGGCCTCCCCCAATACAGCCAAAGAAAGAGCCACAAGACTCACCACACCAAACAACAAACGAATTCACAGGGGAAAAGAGGAGAGGGGGGACGGTGACAAAAACGCCCCACCTCGGACAAATCCTTAGTTACTACCAAATGAGTATGATGTAACAAAGGTGAAACAAAAGTTATGATGTTGAGCGGTGACCTCGGTATCCAGGTAACAGTTGAAGCAAAACGACAAAAAGCCAACCAAAAGAAATCTGCCATCATGGGGGGAAGCACTAAGGGGGGGAGCGGCCAAATCATAACACACACAACGACACAAGCCACACAGAGAAAGCGAGGAGAGGAGCTAGGAGGCAGCAGAGGACAGAGTGAGAAAGGACACACACGCACTAGAAGGGATACGACAGTGCCTTAGCGGAGTCCAAAAAGGGGCCAAGGATCATACAATGATGAATACCTGTGAGGGAGCACACAGCACATGAAGCATGGTGTAGAGGGAAAGATCCCCACACAGGGCCTGAGGCCTTTGTTGCCATGAGCCATGATGAGGAGGGGAGACAATGCGCAACAAACACTCCACGCACAGAGGCAAGGCAACCAGGCCGTCGCCGGAAGCAACGATACCCAGAGGGAGGGACCAGTAAAACCTGGGCCAAGGCGCCAAAGAGGACCATCCGAGGGGGAGGGAGGGCCACGTCAGGCAGGGAACAGGCAACAAAAACCAAGAACAAGCAACGAGGCACCAATCCTACTGAGCTCGGCTAAGGACAAAACCTGGGAATTAGTCACCGAATTCAGATACCTTAACTAGGGGGAGGGGTGGGAAAGTGGGTGTCTCGTCAAGACTAAGTCTGGGGAGAATCACAACAGCTTCCTTACCCATCGATGATTGTCAGGCAAAGGCTGCGAGAGCGTGCGCTCGTGCAATACTGGGGGGGCTGTGTCCAGGGGCTTCAAAATTGAAGTGCAAAAGCGGCGCCAGTTTTGGGGTCCACCTTGTCGGCCAGGAAATTACAAAAGACGAGTTGGCAAGGCTCAAGGGCCAGCGCTCCGACTTGCGCAAAGCAATGCGAGAGAATCGCAAGGCAGCTAAGAATGCAGCAAAGCGGAAGAAGCGACTTGTCAAGGCGCTGTCCATGCAGATTTACGCAGTGCAAAGAAATCTTGGTGGAAGTCGTTTATACTGTCTGCTTGCTAAAACTGGTTTATGGTCCTTGCGGACAGCGAATGTAAGCAGCGTTTCTAAAAGACAAAGTGCTAGGTTAAAAGATACAGAGAACAAATGTGAGCTCGATGTTTTCAAGCAGTTTGGAACAAAGTAAGAGGTCAAAAAGAACCCCGAACTGGCGAATGTGCAAAGGTAAAACGGATTTGAGTTTGGCTTGGAGACACCCCTGTCAGTCCACGTGCATTTGAGTTTGTCGCTTGGAGACACCCCTGTCAGTCCACTCCCTGTACAAGGAGATTGCAGGTCGCAGGTGTGACCTGGAAGGGTCGTAGGTGGAGGTTTGAGGGTCGTAGGCGGGCTTGCAGGGTTGCAGGTAGGGTGTACCTTACACACCGTGGTGGTGGTACACCTTAAACACTGGTGTGGTTCACCTTAAACACCGGGGGTGTGGTACACCTTAAACACCGGTGTGGTTCACCTTAAACACCAGGGTGTGGTACACCTTAAACACCGGTGTGGTTCACTTAAACACCAGGGGTGTGGTACACCTTAAACACCGGTGTGGTTCACCTTAAACACCAGGGGTGTGGTACACCTTAAACACCGGTGTGGTTCACCTTAAACACCAGGGGTGTGGTACACCTTAAACACCGGTGTGGTTCACCTTAAACACCAGGGTGTGGTACACCTTAAACACCGGTGTGGTTCACCTTAAACACCAGGGGTGTGGTACACCTTAAACACCGGTGTGGTTCACCTTAAACACCTTAAACACCGGTGTGGTTCACCTTAAACACCAGGGGTGTGGTACACCTTAAACACCGGGATTTGAGGCCGTAGGTTTGACCTGGACGGGCGGTAGGTAGACCCGTGAGGGCGGTAGGCGGTAGGTTGTGTTTAGACACCGGGCTTTGTTTGGGGCCTTGCTGCTTGTGGGCTGGTTAGTCTACACCGCGCGGTTGCCACAGTGCGCTTGTTTGGGGTCGCAGGCTTGGCCTTGAAGGGTTGTAGGTGCAGCGGTGCGGGATGTTGGTGTGCTGATTGTGGTTTGAAGGTGGCCAGATATAGGTTCTTAATTTGGGAGCTTGAAACGCGTAGTTCTCCAAGACCACATGGGCAGCATTCCCCCATAGTATTGCCACCGATGTTTGGGTGGCAAGCAGATGTTTCTCTTAACCTTCGGTGGAATCGCTTGGATCTTTTCTTGTAGGGGTCTAGTTGACCATAAAGCGTTTGAATGTTAGTGGCGAATCTGTGCACCAGTCTGTTGTTCCTGCAGGCGGCCAAAATGTTGTCCACCGCAGATTTGAAGCTCCTGGTCGAAGCCAAGGAGGCAGGGAGCATGTTTCAAAGGTTTTTCATACCGGGCCAGAGCAATGCTGTCCTGAGGCGGAGGCTGCAGAGTTGGCGAGAGCCCCCAACTAGGCGTGGTAGAGTTAGAGAGCCTGGTTGGTTTTGACTGCTGAACCAGTCATTCCAAGCTATGCAGCGTCCATTCTGTCAATGCCGTACCGAACCTGCGGCAGTTTCGTTTTTGATCATGTCCGTGTCACATTTGACTGAAAGAGAGAGAGCCTGCATTTGAAACACAGTAATAAAAGTGTTCTGTCTCAGAATGGACAGCGCCCATGCTATCAATGCCGCTCCGAGCCAACCTCATTGTTGTCGTTGTTTTGATTGTGACATGTGCTTGCAGGGAGATCGGGCAGAATGAGAGGTGCGTGAGGCTCGCAGGAGCCTTTGCCTCGCAGAGCATGGGAAACTACAGTTGCAGTGGTGCAGACCACAGGCCCCAAGGTACAGTTGGAGTGGCATAGATCACTCACTTGAGTGGCCTTCGGTTGTGTAGCTGCTTTTCACTCTGCCCGGCTCGTGACACAGACGACCAAAGTGCGACAGCAAATGGGAAACTCGTCGCAACAGCCAGTTTGCTTGTAATTTGCCGCACAGTGCTGGCCGATGATTGCGTATAACATAATCTGATCTGTCAAGCAAGGGATGAATATGGAATCGGGGCTTGCGAAACAAGATTTAGGAAACCCATTTTGTCAGCTAAACATCTTGTTTTGCCAGTTGTTGTCACAAAGGGTTTTTGGACCACATTGAACATTGAACAAGACTTATGAGACCTCTTCCCCATGCGCGCCTTTGGTTTTGGCAATCCTCGTCGGTAGAGTTAACTGGACAACCGTCTTTCTATGGGAAGAGATGTGAGCTTGAATTGCCTGAGGTTATAGATCCCGGGTAAGACTTCTGGACTTTATTATTTGTAGCCGTGACGAGGCCTGCAGTCTTGTAGTTGCAGCTTCGAGCACAGCCATTTCCTGTCCACCTGCAGCATGTTTGTATGTTTCCTAGTTGTTCCTAGTTTGGTTAACATGTTTGCCGTGTCTTGTAGCAGTGCTGGGTTCCCAAGTCTGAAGTGTCAGAGTGGTAGGTCCTTGCATGATGTACGGGAATGCATGTGGTGCTCCCGATTTTCTCTGTGTAGCTGATCAGCCGCTTCTGTCTCAGAAACTTTGACCTCAGGAGTCGGCAGTCATCTGTCAGCTTAGTGCAACACATGACGCGCATTTGCTTTTGACCATGGCAGCTCCTGGTTTTCTACAAACCGCATTTATAGCACGGCCATGTGATTAGCTTGGTTGCTTTGACAGCATTATGTCAGAGTCAGTCGTGACACTTCGAAGGTGTTGTAGTCGTAGTTGCGTGTCATCCTATAGCTACTTGCTTCCAGGTACACACGCGCCGACCCAATGCATCTCCAAGACGGTGCAGGCGGGGTGATGAAGTGCACGGGTGTCGACATGGACATGTACCGGTTCGCGACTCCGTAGTGTCAGGACCTGCCCCTTCACCCCCGTAGACTCTTAGCGCCTTACTTCCCAATTCATTCTTAGTAGCTTGCGGAGGAGGTTCTTTCCCGACAGAAATAACATTGTATTTTTAGTTCGGGCGAAACCTCCTCCGCGTATTTTCCATTGCAAATGCCACCTGATTTGGCTATTACTCCTCCGCAAGGGTTTACTCCAAACCTACTCCGCACATTGTTTCCAATCAGAACTAACGCGTTGCTTTGCAGTAAAACTTCCTCCGCTGATGTCCTGTGAGGCAGTGGTTTTGGTTCAAGATGGTAGCTTCCGCTGTGCAGGTGGCGAAACGCGCCTTAGTTTCCTTGTTGTTGGCGTTGGCCCACCAATATGGAGTCTGCGTGAAGGTCACGCGGGAGAGCCCTGATCCTTTGGTGGAGAAAGCTTTCCGGTGCATCATCAAGAAGGTGCACCCTGACAAAGGAGGCTGTGTGGAACACGCTCAGCAGTTGCAACGAGCGCGGGAGGAATGGCAAACGGTGAAAGGGAGGAAGGACCCTGGTGGCCGACCAGCCCAAGCTTCCGCTATGTCTTTGGTAGGCAAGAAGGAGACAGGCCGCCAAGGGTATCGGATTCGTTCCGTTGCAGTGCTGTTGACGTACCATGGCGTGCAGCAGGATCAATGGCCAGCTTTCTTGACTTTTGTTCGTGATCATGTTGCTCATTGGGGAGTAGAGAAGTGGTGTGCTTCCATGAGACATGTTCATCAGGCAAGCCACACGTCCACCTCATGGTGCAATTCCACAAAGCCTTAGACAGCCGTGTGGTTGATGTGTTTTCCTTCGCTGCTGCCAGACCAAATGCGAGCTCCACAGATCTCTGTGGTGAAGGGCTGTCTGGGCGACAGTTGCAACGGTCCATTGACCGGGGGATGTTTTACGTCTTCGCAGACAAAATCGGCACACTCTTTGGCAAGGATGGGTTGCCGTTCACAGAGGGCAATTATTTGCCATGCTGGGTTCGGTGTGAGAAGACCTACCAAGTCCTGGGCAAGTGGCCGGAGACGTTGTGGAAGCAACGTAAAATCAGCTCAGCCACTTATGAGAAATTGCTTTATTTGACAAGAGATGGTGTGCTCTCACGCAAACGAAATTTAGATGCTGGCGAGGACCATGAGGATAGTGCAGCTTTGACTTTGGCCATGGCAGAGCGAGTTCAAAGGATTCGGTCCAACCCCAGCCTCTTCCGGCCGTTTCCGAAAGTGCCAGATGCTGAGGCTTGGCTCAAGCTTTTTCAAGCTGATGCCTTGCGCTACCCTATCTTGGTTGTGCTCGGGCCTTCCCGAGCAGGGAAAACTGAATGGGCCAAGAGCCTGTTCAAGCGACCTTTGGAACTGAAGATAGGAACTTTGGAGTTTTTCTCCCAGAGACCATGAGGCACTTTCAGCGGGCCGTACATGATGGATTGGTCCTTGATGATGTGAGAGATTTGAATTTCCTTGTCAGCCACCAGGAAAAGCTTCAGGGCAAGTATGATGCCTTAGTTGAATTCGGTTCAACTGCAGGTGGCACATGCGCATACCATCGCGATTTGTTTGGCGTGCCAGTGGTTGCAACAGTCAATTATTCAACGAAGAATTTAGATTATTTGGAGAATCACGATTGGCTTGCCAACCTGGAAACAGGGTGGTGGTAGTGCTAAGCGGTTCCAATTGATTCTTAATTTGTTTTGCATAGGCTGACGCCCGACCTTCTTGCTAATGTGTTGAAAAAGGTGACATTTCATGTTTTGTCGCAGGTGGTCAAAACACATTTCCTGTTGTCTGCCTTTTCCCTGATGTTTGTTTCGTGATTTGTTGCAAGTTCACCAGTTTGCTGCTGATGGTTCGACAGGTCATTTCAAACATTTCGAATCCAGTCAATGCAGCTTCTGATTTTGCCAACGTGTCAGCTGGTTTGATGTTTTCCTTTGGCATTTCTTTCTGTATTGACCATGTTGTGGCTGACTGTGGTTTCATTTGATCGACCTGGCAGGCTGAGACTTTGCGATTCAGCTGTGAGCTTCGACATTGCCTGGAGGTGCGCTTCCAAGGGCTATTTTGGGCAAGATCCGCACAGTTTTGAGTCCAGTCTTTGCTCCATGTGTCAGCAAGGTTTCAGCAGGTCCCTTCAAACAGTTTTGACTCCAGTCAATGCAGCTTCTGATTTTGCTAAAGTGTCAGCTGGTGCTTTTGCCCTTTGATGTTGTCCTTTTGCATTGGGTTTTGTGTTGACTGATACTTCTCCGAAATATCCGATACGTCAGCCAGCGTACCTAAACTTTTGCAGTTTTTATGCGCCCGTTTTTCTGTGTGGAACATGGCTGTTACCATGGAAGGTGCTGCTATTTGATCCCTTTAGAGTGTGAGTGCTGACGCGAGATCTTTGCCACTTGATTTTTTAGAGGCGATGTTCTGCCAGAGAACGTGAGAAAGGTCAGGCTACCTGATTTTTAAATACTTACAAGCTTCTGTTTCTTGGCAATTTCCTAGAACTGCCGCTTCTGGATTTGAGCATGGCCCGGCCTTGGTGAAGCGTAGGCTTCTAAGCAAACACGAAACAATCAGAAGATCTTCAATGCTTAAGGTATGATGCAGGGATGATGGAACCATGTTGGAATGGAGCGCTGAGTCTTGAGTTTCAATGGCTGACATTATGACATCAAGAGAGGTTATTGACGCTTTGACTTTGTTTCACATTGTAGGTCGTACTGGAGCATGGGTGCCTGGAGAAGCCAGCAGCTGAGAAATGCCACAGCAGCAGACCGCCTGTGCGCATTTTGTTGTTGGGGTTGAGGGTTTCAATGACTGCTGCCGTTTGTTGTTGTGTCATACCTAGCGGCAACTTGTGTTCAAGCCTTAGACCTTAGAGTTTGCTACTGCCTGCGCAAGTTTTGTCTTGTGGAAGTGGTCGCCCATGCCGCCCAAAGCAGCTGCGAAAGCGAAGTCGAAGGCTGAGGACTTGGGATTGGGGGTTCCGTTGTGCATTGGACATGTATTTTCAGTCAAGGTTTGGAACCCCAAAACGGGGTCCAGAAAGAGGCTTGAATTCCAGGGCCTCACTGAAAGACCTCCATTGTGCAGCTTCTGCAGCAAAGCCGAAAGCCAAATCTGAATTGTTGACGATTTTTTGGCTCAAACATTTGCTGCTCGGATAGGTGCACTGCTATTCTTGATTGCGCGCGCACGCGTGTTAGCCATGTGTGACCAACTAGCGGAGGTGCAAAAGAAGATTGCTAACTTGCAACGGCATATCAGAAGAGCCAAGCAGAGAGAAACAGCTCGGGAAGAAATTGTTGACCAACAAGCTCTGGTTGTCTTTATTTTTTCAGGCTATCGTGCCGATGTCGCTGGTCACTTCCACCTTTCCAGATCCAAACGTTGCATGTCGCTGGACAGTGCAGTGGCTCACGTTGAGTGGGAGTACATCAGAGCTCCTTTGGAAGACAAGGTCATGCTCATGTCGGACCCTTACCGACAATATCCGATACATCGGCTACTGGCAGCCTTTCGCTACCTAGTGCTGTTCCAACTGCGTGAGTGGGTTCAGAAAATGAATTATGAATTTGGAGTGGCCCCATCGCGGCGCATGATGGTCGACCGCGTCCAGCATTTGCTGCCCGACAGTTGGCCTGTTGACTTGCAGGCGCGGCTACTTCGCCCATTAGCAACTGCACGCGGCCAGCGCAGGTACCTTGCGGCCTTCAGGAATCGCTTTGGGTGCAAACTTGGCAAGCTACGGACGAGTCCACCAATGTCGTTGCAGGAGAAGCAGTCCAAGGCACGGGTGGTTGATTGGCTGGGTTAGTGTTGTGCAAGCAGATTTGTAAAGGTTTCTTTGAGATGCTGTGTTGACATTCGGTCAATATTTGGGTATTCCGGTAAAATGCTGATTTGCTGTTTGTAGGACCATGACAAATCACAACCTCCGGTTCTTGCAGTTTTGAAGCATACAGTGCAAGTTTTGGATCTCATTTGTACGCATTTTTGATTCCAAATGCGGACCCCGTTTTGGGGTCCAAAAAGCGGACCCCAAAGTGCAGATGACCAAGGTTTCTCCCTTCCTAGCCAAATTGCTTGTCATTTTTGGGTCCGGAAAATAGACCCCAAAATGGGGTCCGCTTTTTGGACTGAAAATGATCATTGTCAAGCGGCCTTTGGCAGGCGATGGCCTGAATGGTGCAATTATGCATTGAAGGATGCTGGTGACGAGCCTTTAGTTATCAACATGGATGAGTCCAGCATTGGGTTTCACTGGGGCGCGTTGTCTGGGACAGTTGTTCGACAAGGTGCCCCGATGGATAAAGTTAAATCGCAGGCTCTCAAAGCCAGGGCCACATACATTTGCGCTGTCACCCATGATCCTGAAGTCCAGCAGCTTCTGCCCCAGGTGTTGCTGGGCAACAAGCGTCTTTTCCCAGCTGCGTTTGCCCGGCATGCTGCAGAGCTGTGTCCGCGGGTGGTGGTTTGGAGAGAGAACTCCGCATGGAATACGCACCGGTTGATGGCCAGATACTTGCGACTCCTCTGTGACAGATTGGGGGCTATTTTGGAATCCCGCCAGGTGTTGTTGTTGCTAGACTTGGCACCGTGCCACCTGCATGATTCTTTGTTTGATTTGGCTTATTCCCTGGGATTGCGTCTCCTATTTGTGCCTCCTGGCATGACGTCCTTACTTCAGCCATGCGACACTCACATCTTTGCTGCTTTCAAGCATAATGTGCAAGAGTCATGGAGACGAAGAAGGGCTGCAGCTCCAGATGGACAGGTGAGCTTGGAACTGTGGTTGGAAATTGTCGCAGATGCCACCAAAAAGCTGTCGTCGAAGCCATGGAAGCATGCGTTTGAAAGTGATGGTATTCTTGGATATCAGCATCGTATTTCTTCTCCCTTGCTCAGCAAGCTCGGATGGGTGGATGCGCCGCCCGTTCCCTCAACAATGCCTTCTGGTGGTTTGCCTGACTGCCTGTTCCCTTTGAAGTGGCAAGGAAATGTGGCAAAATACATCCAATGGAACCCTCATGCGGTCCGCACCCTAGACTGAGGGTACAACTTGTGGGAAAATAGTTTGTGCGCTGCACTGGGGGGGCTGTGTCCAGGGGCTTCAAAATTGAAGTGCAAAAGCGGCGCCAGTTTTGGGGTCCACCTTGTCGGCCAGGAAATTACAAAGACGAGTTGGCAAGGCTCAAGGGCCAGCGCTCCGACTTGCGCAAAGCAATGCGAGAGAATCGCAAGGCAGCTAAGAATGCAGCAAAGCGGAAGAAGCGACTTGTCAAGGCGCTGTCCATGCAGATTTACGCAGTGCAAAGAAATCTTGGTGGAAGTCGTTTATACTGTCTGCTTGCTAAAACTGGTTTATGGTCCTTGCGGACAGCGAATGTAAGCAGCGTTTCTAAAAGACAAAGTGCTAGGTTAAAAAATACAGAGAACAAATGTGAGCTCGATGTTTTCAAGCAGTTTGGAACAAAGTAAGAGGTCAAAAAGAACCCCGAACTGGCGAATGTGCAAAGGTAAAACGGATTTGAGTTTGTCGCTTGGAGACACCCCTGTCAGTCCACGTGCATTTGAGTTTGTCGCTTGGAGACACCCCTGTCAGTCCACTCCCTGTACAAGGAGATTGCAGGTCGCAGGTGTGACCTGGAAGGGTCGTAGGTGGAGGTTTGAGGGTCGTAGGCGGGCTTGCAGGGTTGCAGGTAGGGTGTACCTTACACACCGTGGTGGTGGTACACCTTAAACACTGGTGTGGTTCACCTTAAACCCCGGGGGTGTGGTACACCTTAAACACCGGTGTGGTTCACCTTAAACACCAGGGTGTGGTACACCTTAAACACCGGTGTGGTTCACCTTAAACACCAGGGTGTGGTACCCCTTAAACACCGGTGTGGTTCACCTTAAACACCAGGGGTGTGGTACACCTTAAACACCGGTGTGGTTCACCTTAAACACCAGGGTGTGGTACACCTTAAACACCGGTGTGGTTCACCTTAAACACCAGGGGTGTGGTACACCTTAAACACCGGTCTGGTTCACCTTAAACACCAGGGGTGTGATACACCTTAAACACCGGGATTTGAGGCCGTAGGTTTGACCTGGACGGGCGGTAGGTAGACCCGTGAGGGCGGTAGGCGGTAGGTTGTGTTTAGACACCGGGCTTTGTTTGGGGCCTTGCTGCTTGTGGGCTGGTTAGTCTACACCGCGCGGTTGCCACAGTGCGCTTGTTTGGGGTCGCAGGCTTGGTCTTGAAGGGTTGTAGGTGCAGCGATGCGGGATGTTGGTGTGCTGATTGTGGTTTGAAGGTGGCCAGATATAGGTTCTTAATTTGGGAGCTTGAAACGCGTAGTTCTCCAAGACCACATGGGCAGCATTCCCCCATAGTATTGCCACCGATGTTTGGGTGGCAAGCAGATGTTTCTCTTAACCTTCGGTGGAATCGCTTGGATCTTTTCTTGTAGGGGTCTAGTTGACCGTAAAGCGTTTGAATGTTAGTGGCGAATCTGTACACCAGTCTGTTGTTCCTGCAGGCGGCCAAAATGTTGTCCACCGCAGATTTGAAGCTCCTGGTCGAAGCCAAGGAGGCAGGGAGCATGTTTCAAAGGTTTTTCATACCGGGCCAGAGCAATGCTGTCCTGAGGCGGAGGCTGCAGAGTTGGCGAGAGCCCCCAACTAGGCGTGGTAGAGTTAGAGAGCCTGGTTGGTTTTGACTGCTGAACCAGTCATTCCAAGCCATGCAGCGTCCATTCTGTCAATGCCGTACCGAACCTGCGGCAGTTTCGTTTTTGATCATGTCCGTGTCACATTTGACTGAAAGAGAGAGAGCCTGCATTTGAAACACAGTAATAAAAGTGTTCTGTCTCAGAATGGACAGCGCCCATGCTATCAATGCCGCTCCGAGCCAACCTCATTGTTGTCGTTGTTTTGATTGTGACATGTGCTTGCAGGGAGATCGGGCAGAATGAGAGGTGCGTGAGGCTCGCAGGAGCCTTTGCCTCGCAGAGCATGGGAAACTACAGTTGCAGTGGTGCAGACCACAGGCCCCAAGGTACAGCTGGAGTGGCATAGATCACTCACTTGAGTGGCCTAGATCACTCACTTGAGTGGCCTTCGGTTGTGTAGCTGCTTTTCACTCTGCCCGGCTCGTGACACAGACGACCAAAGTGCGACAGCACATGGGAAACTCGTCGCAACAGCCAGTTTGCTTGTAATTTGCCGCACAGTGCTGGCCGATGATTGCGTATAACATAATCTGATCTGTCAAGCAAGGGATGAATATGGAATCGGGGCTTGCGAAACAAGATTTAGGAAACCCATTTTGTCAGCTAAACATCTTGTTTTGCCAGTTGTTGTCACAAAGGGTTTTTGGACCACATTGAACATTGAACAAGACTTATAAGACCTCTTCCCCATGCGCGCCTTTGGTTTTGGCAATCCTCGTCGGTAGAGTTAACTGGACAACCGTCTTTCTATGGGAAGAGATGTGAGCTTGAATTGCCTGAGGTTATAGATCCCGGGTAAGACTTCTGGACTTTATTATTTATAGCCGTGACGAGGCCTGCAGTCTTGTAGTTGCAGCTTCGAGCACAGCCATTTCCTGTCCACCTGCAGCATGTTTGTATGTTTCCTAGTTGTTCCTAGTTTGGTTAACATGTTTGCCGTGTCTTGTAGCAGTGCTGGGTTCCCAAGTCTGAAGTGTCAGAGTGGTAGGTCCTTGCATGATGTACGGGAATGCATGTGGTGCTTGCGATTTTCTCTGTGTAGCTGATCAGCCGCTTCTGTCTCAGAAACTTTGACCTCAGGAGTCGGCAGTCATCTGTCAGCTTAGTGCAACACATGACGCGCATTTGCTTTTGACCATGGCAGCTCCTGGTTTTCTACAAACCGCATTTATAGCACGGCCATGTGATTAGCTTGGTTGCTTTGACAGCATTATGTCAGAGTCAGTCGTGACACTTCGAAGGTGTTGTAGTCGTAGTTGCGTGTCATCCTATAGTCACTTGCTTCCAGGTACACACGCGCCGACCCAATGCATCTCCAAGACGGTGCAGGCGGGGTGATGAAGTGTACGGGTGTCGACATGGACATGTACCGGTTCGCGACTCCGTAGTGTCAGGACCTGCCCCTTCACCCCCGTAGACTCTTAGCGCCTTACTTCCCAATTCATTCTTAGTAGCTTGCGGAGGAGGGTCTTTCCCG
>CAMXCT020004553.1:0-34917 GCA_947184155.2 Cladocopium goreaui | reverse complement strand
TAGACAGATCGATCCATAGTTAGACAGATAATAAACAAATGCTAAAGAAATGATAGACAGATCGATCGATAGATAGACTGATTGAATAGATGAATAGATAGAAAAGATAGAATAGATAGAATAAGTAGATTAGATAGAATAAATAGAATAGATAGAATAGATAGAATGAATAGAATAGATAGAATAGATCGAATAGATAGAATAGATAAAATAGAAAGAATAGATAGACTAGAAAAAAAAAGTACGGCAATAGATAGATAGATAGATAGATAAATCGATAGATAGATAGAAAGATAGATAGATAGATAGGTGGATAGATAGATACAGACATAGATAGATAGATCGATCGATGGATAGATCGATAGATGGATACACAGATAGACAGATCGACTGATAGATAAACAGGTGATGAACAGATTGATCGATACATAGATTGATTGAGTAGATAAAAACGAAATAAACAGAATAGATAGAAAAGTAAATTGGTAGGAGAGAAAAAATAAGTAGAGCAAAAGACAGATAGATAGATAGATAGATAGATAGATGGAAAGATAGATGGATAGATAAATAGATAGATAAATAGATAGATAGATAGACCGATCGATAGATAGATAGATCGACTCAGATAGATAGATGGATCAAACGATAGATCGATAGGTAGATAGATAGATAGATAAGATAGATAGATTAGATAGGTTAGGTAGACTAGATGGATTAGATAGATTGGATAGATTAGATAGATGGCTAGATAGCTAGATAGCTAGATAGCTAGATAGCTAGATAGATAGATAGATTGGTTGAATGATCGATTGATAGATTGATAGATTGATAGATAGATAGATTGATAGATTGATAGGTTGATAGATTGATAGATTGATAGATTGATAGATTGATAGATTGATAGATTGATAGATAGATAGATAGATAGGTTGATAGGTAGATAGGTAGATAGATAGATGGATGGGATAGATTAGATAGCTTAGATAGGTTATATAGATTAGATAGATTAAATAGATTAAATAGATTAGATAGGTAAGAAAGATAAGATAGATAAGATAGATCAGGGAGATAGATAGATAGATAGATAGGTAGATAGATAGATTAGTAGATTAGTAGATGAATATTTAGATAGATAGATAGATAGATAGATATATATATAGGATTAGATTAGATTAGATTAGGTTAGGTTAGGCTAGGTTAGATTAGATTAGGTTAGGTTAGATTAGATTAGGTTAGGTCAGATTAGATTAGATTGAGTGGTTGCTGCAGGTTGCTGCTATGTGATCTCGTTCAAGTTGAGGACAAAGTGAGCGATTGGGGATTTTTGTTTTGGCACCGTCAAATCAATCTACCACCTGCCAAGGTTGGGATATAATTCGCCCCATCTCCGATTTGAACCGCAACGGTAGGCAAAGGCCACCGCCGGCGGAAGGCCTGGTCTGCCCTTCGTGGCATGCGCTGTGGCGAAGCCAACGTTTTGGAGGCCTGAAGGCTGTAATTTGGAGCTAGTTAAGCACAGGCCGCCGCCACCGCCCCAAGGCCTGGTCCGTCCCTCCGTGACATGGTGTTTCGCTGTGGCGAAGCCAACGTTTTGGAAGCCTGAAGGCAGCCATTTGGAGGTAGGTTCTTGTTGATTAAGAAAGCAACGTCAGGCACAGACCGCCGCCCTTTTTATCGTATTATTGTTGAACAGATAGCTCAATAGATAGCTAGCTCGATCGCTGGAACATCAAGTGGTTAAATTTATTAGGTACATTAGATTATATACAAAGGCTAGATACATAAACCAATTTTAACAAACCAACCACAAACAGAAAACACAGCGAAAGACACAACCAAACAAAAGCATCAAAAGGCGTAAAATTGTGACACACAAAGTTAGATCGCGCAAAACCGCTTTCAAACCTCTCGTGCGCAAAGTAAACCCAGACCAAGACAAAACAAACAGTGAGAGTTTCGTGTTTCTGCAGTCTCAGACTCTCCCAGGCCATCTCATGGTGACACAATCACACACTTTCGCTCACGCAGGCTTGAGCCAACGTTCGCGTTGACAGAACAGTTCAGAGAAGAGCACAGGAACTAAGTGAGTTTCTGGATTCCAATCCAGTTCAGGAAATTCCGAAAAATTCTTCTTTTTTTTTTGGCCGGAGCCCGTTGCCTTTCGGCGGGTCTACGGTACTTGAGACTTACTCGTCTACCACGTCACGATCGCGCCCCGTACCCGGGGGGAATCGATCCGCGGCTAGCTGTCTATGCACGGTCCTGAGACGGGCATTATACCACTACGCGACGAGATCGCCTGAAATTCCGAAAAATTCTACAAATCTAGTCGTGCAAAAAACCATTCTACCAATCTAGAAACGTGTCAAACAAGTTTCTCGGTTCCTAAAAACGCTCAGATTGGTTTCATGCAAAACGTTCACGTGCAGAAACCTAAAAACAGCAAACAAAGTCCAGACTTCCAAAGTCCACAAACGACAACTACGAAACACCTAACAACTAAGTTTTGCACAAGGCCAAGACCAGAAGTATTGAGGGAAGCTCAAATTTTTGTAGCTCGACACCAAACTGCTGATGGGAAAACAAAATTCAGAGTCTCAAACCAGCAAGTCGCTGCCAGATTCGAAGCAGAATTCCCAGATGGACTTGGCCAACAAAAGTCTGTTTTCGTCTGCTTATGGCTGTGATGGGCATAGCGGGGCGATTGTGCCGGAAATGATCCAACCGTTTTGCAAAGACATTTTCTTTGAGCCGTCGATTGCTCCCACAAAAGTCTTTGCTGTCCATTGAGAACTTTGAGGTCAAGGCTTCCTTGGTCTGGAAGGGCCGAAGCTACGCCTCGAACGCAAAACGTATTGCCACAAGGACCAAGCGAGACTCGGGGCAGTGCTTGTTGAAGTTCCAGCAAGACTGAACTTGAAATAGTTGGTGACTGTGCTGCCTCGCTGAATTTTAGGTCCTTCATTGTGGCAAATCTGGTTTGTGTGACGAAGATGCGGACCGCGCAGCTGAAGAAGGTGCTTGGGTGGGCTCAAAACCGGACCTCCAACTAGCCACCGGATTCAAACTTGTTGAGGGTCCAGTTGTGGACCCCCTGCAAAGAAACGTCTTTAAAAAAGGGTCAGAAAGTGGACCCGTTGTTTTTTTTCTCTGTTGCGGCCGATTTCGCTCTGAGACTCGGTCCCTAACATTGATAAGCGATTGAACAAAGACCTCACTTTGATACTATCACGGCAAATCATCAAACCAACAGGAAAAACACACAATGCCAACAAACCTGCTTTATCATGGCTCCCAAAACAGGATCCAAAAAACTAGTGGAAACATGCCTTTTTTTTGTCCAAGCCCGTTGCCTTTCGGCGGGTCTACGGTCTTGAGTCTTACTCGCGGACCAGCGGGGAATCGAACCACCCCCGGCAGTCTGTCAGCGACGTCAAGAATGCCGTGATACCAACTGAGCCACGAGGACGACTAAAAAACTCATCGCTTGACAGTAATGGAAACATGGCGACCACTCAGCCACATCAACGACCACACGGGGGGTCGAATAGCCTCACAAGAGGTGTCTCAGCGCTTTTGGCGTTCCCTACAAGCTGGACCAGCAAAATTGCCCCTGCTTTCTTGCTCCTCAAGGAAAGGTTCTAGCACCTCTTCAGGAGAACACTGTGCACAGCTGCCGCATCCAACTCACTTGAGCTCCAAGAGCGCTTGAGAGTGCCGCAGATGCTGATGCTTGAAAAAGAACTACTGAGTGGAATCTAAGCGGAATCTGAGAGATAGAGGCTCGTCCATGTTTCAGTCGTCCTCGTGGTGAAGTTGGGGGGGCACTCTTGTGCGCTGACAGACTTCCGGTGGTTGTTCGATTCTCCGAGACCGTAGACTCGCCGAAAGGCAACTTGGGCAAAAAAAAGAGGCTTGTCTATTTTTCACACCATTTCACACTTCGTTTCACATCCCTTTGCTAGTCTAGATTTGTGACATGTTATCCTTCGGGACTTGCTCTGTGTGATCTTGGGGCTCCTGGCTGGAGGAGCCTTGGTTTCAGCACAGTGCTGTGTTGCTTTTTTTTCACAAATCTTTTATGGCGAGTCTGTGTTGTGGTGGTTCGCTTTTCCCTTGTTGCTTGGTTGCTCTCGCCATACCAATCTCAGTTGTGCTATGTATGGCCCCCTGTCGCATGCAATGTTTCCCTTGTTTTGGTTTTTGTTTGCTGCTCTTTGCTTGTTTTGTTTCTTGTTTGTTCTGTTGTGTTTCTTGTTTGGTCTCCTTTTCTGTTTCATTGCATGACGACGGCTTATAGGACTGTGTACTGGTCCTTCATCAGCACTACTTTTGCGGCCTATCAACAATGGGGCAATTAAATGCCTTAATTAATAGAACATGTTGCATGCCAATAGAGCCCGTGGATCCGGCGAAAGCCAAGAGGCGACTGGCGGAAAAAAATGACTCCGCTGCGACATTGCTGGCGGGATGCTTTTTTTCGGCGTTTACCTTGGCAGTGGATCGTTTTTGTCACGCTTGGGCGTCGCAGTGGTCAGTTTTGTTTTCATCTCTTGATGCGTTGTTTGTTTTTTAGGCTCCTCCTTCGCCCCTCTGGACTCCTAACGCGGCAGCTTTAGGATCGGATTGCGTATGTCGCCCGGAGTTCAATATCATCCGGTTAAAGAATAATAGTACATATTAACATATTTAAAACCGGATGAATCCTTTGTTTCATGGGTTGCAAAAGTATATAAAATTTGGACTTCCAAAGACCCGTAGCCCCTTTGGCTCAAGCCAACGTGGGAAACCCAGCAGAACAGCTTACTGCCCGTCACTGGTGCTGTAGCTGTCCAATTGACACAGCCTGCCACTGCTTCATTTCCTCCCTGGTTTGCCTGCTGGCTTGCAATGGAAAACGTTGCTGTCAACCGCTTGGCGACATCAATTACTCACTCTGTGCCAAGTCACTGCAGACGAGATTGATGCTGCCACCAAACTTCTCGACAAGGCATGTCAGAAACTCCGAGGTATCCCAGACGTCCCACCTCAGAGAATCACTGACCTTGAGACTGCCATACGTCAACTGCGTCAATTGAGCTGCATTTTGGACAGTTGCACAATTTCTGCCATTTCTGTATACTACACATAAAAGTAGGAGTGAGAAGTAGATTGGGATGGGGGGGGGACACGGGTTACTTAATTACCACTAGTAGACACTAGTAGCCGTTAGCTTAGGATGATGTCAAAATACATCAGCCATGGAACCCGTTGCCGTTTGCCGGACACAGGAGGCCATTTTTGGGACCGCATGCACTGCTTAGTAAAAGAACAAAAGAAAAGCACTTTCACGGTCCCATTTTTGGGACCGTCTGGCGGTACCAAAAATGAGACCGCAAAATCGCAAAATAGCAAAGGCCGACCCGTGCAACGAACAAAAAATGACAACTGCGTTTAGTTAAGCAACAAGCATATAGAGTTGGAACAGTTGCCCTTCCGGCCGCCATAAGCCACAAAGCTTCATTGAAACCAAAACGTTGCGCTTCTGCAACCTTGATACAAAAAACTTCAAAAAATGAACCTAAACACGGTCCCAAAAATGGGACCGCCTGGCGGTCCCATTTTTGGGACCGCATGCACTGCTTAGTAAAAGAACAAAAGAAAAGCACTTTCACGGTCCCATTTTTGGGACCGTCTGGCGGTACCAAAAATGAGACCGCAAAATCGCAAAATCAACAGCAAAGGCCGACCCGTGCAACGAACAAAAAATGACAACTGCGTTTAGTTAAGCAACAAGCATATAGAGTTGGAACAGAGGAGGCCCGCACATGCGAAGCCTGATTTCAATTGAGTTTCCGGTCCCAGAAATGGAACCTGAAAGCGCACATGTGGCATCAGCTGTCTCCGTTCCCTACCTCCAATGCGGCGATTGCAATCCAGCACCACCCAGGCAACATTCACCAATCCGTCGCTACTCCGGCTACTCCGCTACTCCGTGGTATGTCTTAATTCAATTATCGAATGTAATTGACACGATATCGAAACGATAGCGGAGTAAGAGAGCCTTCAATACTTCACGTTCCCACATCTTTCCCTAAGCAGATTTTTACTCCATCCCGTTTTAAATTAATACTATTAATTAATAACGGGATTGACTGAAAAGATCATAATTAATATTCTTTCTGGGCTGAAAACTTCGGTAGGAGTCTAGAGGGGCAAGGGGGGGCCCACAAGGGGCAGTAAAGTATTCAATACAATCATTCAAATGGAAGCCGGCCACCTGCGCGAAAACCCACAAACTCCGCAACAACAAGAAACACTTCAAGCAATCACCTATAAGGCTGCAAAAGGCTGATGCGCCTTCTTTTAGCAGCAAACAATCAAGCCACCAGACGAAACGAAATAATAAAAAGCTACCTTCAACTGGGTTCAAGCAGCAACCGATATGCACCCCGCTTGCCCCAACATTTTTTTTCCTCGAGTGTGGCCGATGTCGCGCTAATGGCTCGGTCCTTACATGAGAGTAAGCAGGAAATACACTGTACAAGGACAAAAGGTCCTTGGAGTCGGCAAATCGATTGAAGCAACAAAACCGAGAACCACAACCAAACAAAAAACGACGACCCGCAAATCCCCCAGCCAGACTTGCGTTTCGCCAGCGGAAACAGCGAAGCAAACAGCAGAAAACACAACGAAACCCAAAAAAAACGGGGCCAGAGCCCAAACAAAAAACCCACTGAATCGATTTACCGTTGGACGCAGTGGCATATCCACTGCATCACTGTCAAAAACATGCAAAACGAATTAAGGATCGCAGCTGTCCAGGCAGACATGAAGACCATAGCTCGGGAGTTAACCCTAGCATGAGCCAAGCTGTACACGAAAGCAGGGCTACAATGAAATCTCTCTCAGAGTCCTCTCAGATCAGCTCGTCATGGGCCTTCATGGACATGATAGTCATCCTCTTGACTGTCAGCCACGATCTCGAATCCATGGTGTACGAAATCAGATCCCCCCTTAAAGGGGGGGCCAGTGATGACCAGAGGAAGCAGTGTAGGCCAGGGATAGGCTTCCATACATGCCATCGCCGACAAACAGATTGAAAAAAGGGGGGCACGCCCCTAGTTTCATAGGGGAAAATGCAGCCATCCATTGTATTGATCTCAGTCAGCGACTTTCTTAGCAGGATTCGCAAAGCTGAGCAACATGCAGAAAAAGCTTGTATCTGTAAAACTGTCTTGGCTAGTGCCACCGTACATGTGCTGTCGTAGGCAGTGTAGCATTCGAAAAGCAGGTTCGCAAGGAATACAAACTACAGAACTGTTCAGGACATTTCAGGATGTCATCGTCCCTGAAGGACCCGCAGTGCGTTGCAGTATGTACCGGCGAGGATCGTAGCGAAACTACGGCTGTATTGCCACTCACCCAGAGAGTAGACAGGCTGCAGAGTTGCCATATCCTTGTGTCCATTGACGAACCATGTTGGCAGTCTTGTGCTGCTCGCGGGCGCCCCAGGCTGTCCTGCAGGGAGGAACACCGGAATGCACCGGTGAAGCTCGCTGCAGCACTGTCTGGTCCATGGCATCGGCCGGCTAACTACCGCCCCCCTCAGTTGGATTCAGCTACCAGTATAGAGTACCCAGACAGAGTACATACCAGGGGAACCCAAAGAAAAACAAACGAATTAAAGTCAAGCAGAAAAAGCAGCCCCTTAAGAGGAAGAAGTCACGCCAGCAGAAAGGCAGAACGAAAAGACGGCCTTTACGGGCGCCAGGCGATACGGCTGTCCTGAGTCACCTTAGTGGGCACAAGGATGCTGTCTCAGTGCTGCTCCAGTCAGTACCTAAAGTAGACAGAAATAACCAACCAAATAACCGATGCTCGTACATTCAAGCTAAGCTCCATTCATTCGTGCCTGAGTGAGAGAAGGGGAAAGAAAATAAGCAGAGGAAGCATGCAAGGTCCACCAGAGACACAGCAAGGCAAAGGGAAACCCAACAAGAGCACCACCAGACAACAAGACCAAGCGGCAACCAGGCAGGAGGGGGAAGCCGGGGAGGCAGAGGAGGACAGGGGCGGAGAAGGCTGCACCAATCACATTAGAATAGCAATAGTGCAGCTTAGCGGAGTCTAGTATGGATCTGGATCATCATAATCAGTATGGCCGAACTAAGCTCCCCGACGTCACCAGTGACATGGTGTTTTATTTTTTTCCGTCCAACGCTGTATGGCTTCCGCCAGGTCGTTCAACATGTTTCCAATCATGTTGCATGTGAGATTAATTAGTTAATTCACGCAGGGGCCAAGCTGTAGGGCCGCAAAAGTCAACTGGTAGAGGACCGATACATAGTCCTATTCCCTTGTCACGTTCCAAAGAACAAGAACCGAAACACAAAGAACCAAAAGCAAAAACAACACAAAACACAAACACAAGCAAAAGCAAACCACACAAAAACAAACAAAAAACACACAACCAAACAGCAGTGACGTGACAGGTACCAGTCACCAGTGACATGGTGTAGAGGGTGAAAACCCCACACAGGGCCAGTAGCCTTTGTTGCCATGAAACGAATGACGGAAGGATAGCAAAGCTAAACCATACTCCCAGCATGAAAACAGGGCAACTGAGCCGTCACAGCTGCAACTAGATACTCAGAGGGAGGTACTAGCACACCAGAGTGCAGGCTGGGCCAGAGCACAAAACAAGACCACTCGCGGGGGAGGGAAGGCAGACAGGACAGAGACAGAAACCCCAACACAGGAGGGCAGACAACAAAGGAACCAGCAGGGCCCGCACAAGCACAGCGAGGAGCGCAAAACAAAAACAGAAAGACGACGAGGCAAGACAGCAGGAGCACAAAGACAGCACAATCCCACGCCCCACAGGGCAACACAAGCAAAGAAGCACAAGACAGCCAAGGAGAATGAGAGCAGCACAGACAAAGCAAGTGAAGAGCAAAGTGCGCTTTACCGAAGTCAGGCAAGAAGCGAAAAGAAGACAGATGAAGGGGAGGGGCGTGCAGCTGGACAAGACAAAAAGCAGCAAGACGAATTAGAGCAGTACGAGTGCACCTGTCACGTCTACGGACAGACACACAAGTACAGAGAAAAACTGAGCCCAAAACATACACTTGGGAGAATAGGGCAGCAGTGCAGCTGTCACGTCTATGGACAGATGCGCCAGTGAAAACGAGGACCCAAGTGAACAAAACGAGTAAGACTAACCGGACATGCAGGAACCAAAGTGAGGTCCCGACCGGGGCAAAAAGGCCCCACCCAACTGATAAGGGGGGCCAAAAGAGAAACGAAAATGAAGAGGCGACGGAGTGGTGCGAGGGGTGCGACCCAGGAGCAAGTGTTTTTTTTTCCGTCCAACGCCGTATGGCTTTCGCCAGGTCGTTCAATGCGACCCAGGAGTGGAGGAGTGGAATGATAGTCTCCGAGCAGACAAACACCACCACGTTGAATACACTACGCGGAGTCAGACATACCCTTTTTGTTTAGCTTCTTCCTAGCTGTTCCCAATGGCAAAAGAGACAGGGTTCTCTGCTTCATTCGCTGCAGCCGAGCGACGTGCTTCGTTGCATTTGGTTGCAAAAGCAGCTACGTCATTTTCAGGTCTCTCTTGCGTAATTTCCGATCAGGGAATACGCGCTCTCGCACGTGCTGTTGCAGAATCGTTTCTGGTAAATAATAAGCTGGTCGTTGGAACAACACTCTACTGGCTAACTTAGCGCGGTTGACTTCCCAGTGAGTGAACATATGTTGATGCTGTACTTGTTGCTTGAGTTGTGGAGCATATTGGTGGAAACTTTTGGGCGTGTGCCACAATCTCAGGAGGCTACAGTTAGACGGCCACTCAAGCGGGCACAAGGTGGCTGTCTGCTTCCACATTTCAGGCGTACGCCCTTTGGGGGATGGTACAATCACTTCCAGGTTGACTCTGGTGGGTCCAGTTGGTTGCAGGCCCATCCTTTTGTAGGGGTCAACTACCCCTTGCGTGTATCCTCAATGGTCACGGTTACTTACCACCCGGTGTGTGGATCCACTTACCTTAGGTTGGCCTGGGTCACACGGTGTGGAAAGGTGTGCGCCGCCGGCTGCGCCTGGTGCTTGCGGGGGGCCGTGCTTCTGCATGGTTTTTGCCTTTTTGGCGTGGCCCTGCACCGGGAGGCCAAAGCACACAAGCGGACCATTTTCCCAGTAGGATGCGGGCATCAGGCAAAAAGGAACTCTGGCCTGCTTGTTATCTTAAGACACACGAAAGAACGTACGCATAAAAATTTTTTGTTTCATTTGAACCATGATGTTTGCAATGCACTAGTACTGTGTGCTCTGTCACAAAGAGATTCTGCTCCCTGCGATCCCATCGGCTCAAGAGACAGTCGTAGCCAGTCTTGCCCTTAGCTCAGTTCCAGGAAAGGGGCATACAGCTCCTCCTAACCACGTTAAGGGATTGAAATAGCCAACTTCCCGGATATTGGGCGAAGGGTACTGCTACAGCTTCTTCTCCATTCAACAAAGTACATATTGATCTTTCTTGCATAGGGACCATATTCCACGATAGTATCCATCATTGCTCATTTCACTTCATCCTGCTTCTCCCTCCCTTCCATTTGACGTCTGGTTTCTCTGGCCAAAGACGTGCCAGGGTTACCAGCGCCTCCCTTCACCTCCTCTCCCGTTCTTCTCTTTTCTCTCTCTCGTGCCTGGATTCTCTGACTAAAGACTGTCAGGGCTTCCAGCTTCTTCTTCCTGCTTCCTCCCCCTGATTCACCTCTTTCGCTCACTACGTGTGCGCTGCCTAGTTTAGCCATTGCTCCTAAGTCTCAGTGTCCTGGGTATTTGATTTGATCCTTCAAGTTTGCGCTCTGGGTGCTTGAACTGCCTGGCCAAAGACGTGTCAGGTTTTTCAACACTTGCCCCCCCCTCTCCCCCCCCTTTTTTTGTTTGTCTTGTTTGGTTGTGTGTTGTGCTGTTGGCCCTTTCTTGTTGTTGCCTGCTTTGTTTGTCTTTCTCTTTGTTTCTCCCTGTCGGTTTTTCTGTTGTTTTTTCCAATTGGTGTGCTTGAGTCTTCTGACCAAGGACGTGTCAGGATTCTCAACACCTCCCTCCCTCCCCCGTTCTTCTATTCTACAGCCAAATCAGCTGCCCAGGAATTCTCAGTGTGATGTCTCTGCTTTCCAGAGAACAGGTTACGAAGTCTTGGTATGAAACGAACCCAAATATCAGCTTCTTTGACTTGCTCTACGCAATTGAACAGCACAAGAGCATTTCGACTGAATACGCGCTGAATGTATCGATTGAGCAGCACTGGCGATTTGGAGACCGGCATGACTATGAAATTGCCACGGTCGACGGGAGCGAAACCTTACCTGGACCTGATTGGCACAAGTTGTACGGATGGTTGGTTAGTCAGAGCTCAGCGTTTCTGCCCTACCACACGGTATATCTGGTGACGGACAATCGGGATCTGCAATCAGACAAGGTCAAGTCTGTGCCTCTCAGCCATTGGCCAATGGTCGCTGCTTGGTGGAAAGAACGGCTACGATATGTCGGTCCATATGGCGAACTCACCACAGTTGTCTTTGTCCACATTTCGGCTGACACTGGTCTTCACAAGGTGCACCCGACATGGACTGGGACGTACATCCTTGATGCTTGTGTATTCCTCTTTCCGACCATCAACTTTGCACTGATTGACAGCGATTGTGTGCCTGTGACCATCTTTGAGATACGAGAACTTTGGCTAGCGAGCACTGATCCAACCCTCCCAGCTACGCCAAGCAAAGTTGCAAAAAGCAAACTGCCAAGTCCCATTGCATCATCGCACAAACGTGCGCGCTCTGTGGACACGGGCAGGGATATGCAGCAACCTAGCCCACCATCGAAGCTGTCCAGATCGCATAGTGCTGACCATATTGCTGTCCGAACAGCTGAATGAACCCCTTCGTCAAGATCAATGAAGAGCAAGTGGCCATAGGAGTGTTTAGCACGTCCACTCCATGTGGGGTGCCCTTCTATCAGGACAATCTGATAGTTGAATTCTGTCAGAGAGTCAGGTTTCCACACACAAAGCCGATCCTCCAGGCAGTGCACCAGTGTGACTGTGCGTTCGCCCGTGGCAAGTCTCATCATCTCTGGTGGCGTCGCAATCGCAGCAACTTTGGTGAGACCAGGGAACACAGCAAACGCACTCAGGATCTCATGGACAGCAAGGCCCGTATAGGACCCTGCCGAGAAACCGTGCACATTGACATCCCTGAAACCGCTTGTAGCCGCTGTGGTGACTAACTGTGGAAAGCATGACTTCAGAAATAGATGTTTGCCTTGCGGATGGTAGCAACGAAAGATTTGCATAATTGCTGTTGTCCAGGTCGGGTGTGGTGGCCTGGCATGGACTGGGCGGATATTCGCAGCCTCAATTAGGCGAATCGCTCGCGTGAGCAGCAGTTGTTGATCAGCGAACTGTCCAGGGAGAAAATCTCGCCAAGCTGTCCATCCTTCTACCGTGGAGAGTAGCTGACAGATCACATATTCATGCACAGTTTTGGTGAGGCCCAACTGGGTGATATGTTCTTCCCAGTCATCTGTCATCGCAAGCGATGGGCCATACACCTTGGTTTGCGCAAGATTTTGCAGAAAAATATCATATTCATGCTCGCCACTAAGTAGGCCACCCCCTAGTCCACTGCAATGCACTTCAAGGGGTCGGTCTTGCATAGGGGCGTCATCTTGCTTCAGCGAGGGAAAAGACCCAGGAGGCCCACTCTGCAGAGTCTGTGAGGGCTACGGGCAGCGCATCTGCGGGTTGGCCCCCACTGTAGTGTTGTTTGGACACTTCCCCAATATCTATGGCCTGCTCGTTGACGGTGGCTTCCCACTTAGCCATCTCTCTGAAGGGTAACGGAAGACCAAACGTGAGGGGAGCTGCCTGCTGCAGCGATGTACTGCAGAGGTACTTCCAAGTGTCTCCAAAATTGCTCGGGTTTGGAGAAGTTTGTCCTGGTGTCTTGAAAGTGTCATGCCGTGGCGTGGCATTATGGGCTTTACGAAATTTGGCGACATGCGTATCAATGATTTGGATTTGCTTCAAGGTTATGTAGTTGGAGTCGCATGCTTGCACCGGGAAATTCCATGTAGGCGGATTTGCATACACCTCGCTTCCCGTACTTCTTGATCATCTATTCTTCACCCGTCCGATTGTTTGCAACGCTTTGTTCCTCTTCCTTCTGTTGTATTTTCATATGTACAAACCTCAAACAAGCCTTGGTAATGTCTGCACGCAGCTCATTTCATTGAGGAATGAGCACTTTCTTGGTGACACCTTCGATGTGCTTGTTTTCATATGTACAAACTCGCTTTGAAAACATCTCTGTGCCCCACATTCTATTGGAGAAAGCCATGCCATGACCACACCTTCGACCTGTTGTTTTTTTCATATGTACAAACCCTAATCAAACTTCAATTCTAGGCAGTGAGGAAATCTACAGTTGCCGCGCGCAAAAAAGAAATTAATTGAACTTTCCTTTAAATCCTGTTGCGCCTGATGGCATGGTCCGGCCCCATAGACTTGAGGTTTGAACACGGTTTGCTTGAGGTTTGTACATATGAAAAACCAGCATGCCAGAGCTTTACCACTTGAGTTTGTTCGGGGTTTGTGCATATGAAAACACAGCACTAGAGTACTGGCAGCCAACGTGCTTTTCTCGAGTCTTTTCCCGTTGGGTTGATGCTTTCTTATGTTGCCGGAAGCTTTAGTACAGTCCTCAATGTTTGAGAGAGAATGGCAGGTCCATGTGTTTCACAGGAAGTTTGCCACTCAGCAACTACTGCGTCTGTAGTCTGGCTGCTGGCTTTAGATCTCATCTTTACTCGATGTGTCTCCCCTTGCCCCAGAATTTCAATGTTGGATGTTGTGCAAACGGGAGGCCTCTTAGATAGATCCCGCACCGGCGCGTTCGATTTTTTACGTCTTTTCAAGTGTGGAAGCCTTCCTACATTTGGAGTTGAGACACTGGGCACTTGCAGCTTCATACGCTAAGTAGAAGAGACCATATGATGATGTTACAGGTCACCTGAAGGCTGACAATGCCCTGCCAGGCCGAGTGCTGCCGACATTTCAAAAGTTGCAGAAGTGGCAGAACCCAAGCGTGAAGGCTCGGCTATCGGCTATGAAATGTCAGGGAGTAGTACGGCGTCCAACCCCTTCACCCCCGTAGACTCTTAACGCCTGGTGTGTCTGTGTGTGTTTCTTCCTGCTTGAACTAGCCGTGGAGTAATTCTAGTCCACCATAAATAACAGTGTATTCTTAAAACGGGCCGAAATTACTCCACGCATTTTGTACTGGCCCTGCCATATATTTCTGCATTTTTTACTCCGCGGATGGTCTACTCCATATTTACTCCACATCTTCTCTATTGGCTGAAGCATGTGGACGCCTCTTGGAATTACTCCGCCGGCCTTCTCAATTTGTTGGTTCAGACATGGCTGCTTATATCTGTGTCAACATTGGCGTTAGAGGCAGGGGGAGCTCATTGAATCCAATTCAAGCCTCAGAAAATATTGTGATTCTGGAGACTCATGTGTGTACCTCCTCAGTGCCAACATGGCATAGAAAAAACCGGTGTATGATTTTTACTTCTGGCATGATGACGCATGAAGAGAGTTACGTGCTTCGCTGTTTGAAGAATGGGAACTTTATGCTAGACACACGGCTCGGTTATGCGAGCATCTGTAAAAGAGTTGCTGGGCACACTCGTTGGGAAATCTTTTTTTGGCGCCGCGGCATTTCCTTTGGTTTTGGACCGTTTGTGTTTCTTTTGGCGGAAGCCATTTTTAGCTTCAATTTCTGGAAGGCCGCTTCTATTGTTTCAGTAGGCGAAGCCAAAAATGGCTTCATTTTTGGGACCAAACTTTGGCTTCGAGTTTGGAGCCAAAACTTGTCTTTTTTTGGAGTTTGTGTGGTAGATAATTCCCGCTTGGCTTGTGTTGGAAGCGGCAGGATGCGAGCAGAGTGAGTTGTCGCTGCTCTGCTGTGGTTCTACAAGCATGATTCCGGCAGCTAAGCTCTGAAGCAAATCCCTTGCCACAGGCTGCTCCATGACGGTGTATCCATGAGTTGACACATGCTGCCTTCCAGGCTTCAAGACGATGCAACGGAACTGCAGAGGTACTTCCAAGTGTCTCCAAAATTGCTCGGGTTTGGAGAAGCTTGTCCTGGTGTCTTGAAAGTGTCATGCCGTGGCGTGGCATTATGGGCTTTACGAAATTTGGCGACATGCGTATCAATGATTTGGATTTGCTTCAAGGTTATGTAGTTGGAGTCGCATGCTTGCACCGGGAAATTCCATGTAGGCGGATTTGCATACACCTCGCTTCCCGTACGTCTTGATCATCTATTCTTTCCCCGTCCGATTGTTTGCAACGCTTTGTTCCTCTTCCTTCTGCTGTATTTTCATATGTACAACCCTCAAACAAACCTTGTTAATGTCTGCACGCAGCTCATTTCATTGAGGAATGAGCACTTTCTTGGTGACACCTTCGATGTGCTGTGTTTTCATATGTACAAACTCCAGACATACTTTGAAAACATCTCTGTGCCCCGCATTCTATTGGAGAAAGCCATGCCATGACCACACCTTCGATCTGTTGTTTTTTCATATGTACAAACCCCAATCAAACTTCAATTCTAGGCAGCGGAGGAAATCTACAGTTGCCGCGCGCAAAAAAGAAATTAATTGAACTTTCCTTTAAATCCTGTTGCGCCTGATGGCATGGTCCGGCCCCATAGACTTGAGGTTTGAACACGGTTTGCTTGAGGTTTGTACATATGAAAAACCAGCATGCCAGAGCTTCACCACTTGAAGTGTTCCTGCCATTGTAAACTGTCTGATTGGACGCGTGTTTTGAATTTGTTCGGGGTTCGTGCATATGAAAACAGAGCATGCTAGAGTACTGGCAGCCAACGTGCTTTTCTCGAGTCTTTTCCCGTTGGGTTGATGCTTTCTTATGTTGCCGGAAGCTTTAGTACAGACCTCAATGTTTGAGAGAGAATGGCAGGTCCATGTGTCTCACAGGAAGTTTGCCACTCAGCAACTACTGTGTCTGTAGTCTGGCTGCTGGCTTTAGATTTCATCTTTACTCGATGTGTCTCCCCTTGCCCCAGAATTTCAATGTTGGATGTTGTGCAAACGGGAGGCCTCTTAGATAGATCCCGCACCGGCGCGTTCGATTTTTTACGTCTTTTCAAGTGTGGAAGCCTTCCTACATTTGGAGTTGAGACACTGGGCACTTGCAGCTTCATACGCTAAGTAGAAGAGACCATATGATGATGTTACAGGTCACCTGAAGGCTGACAATGCCCTGCCAGGCCGAGTGCTGCCGACATTTCAAAAGTTGCAGAAGTGGCAGAACCCAAGCGTGAAGGCTCGGCTATCGGCTATGAAATGTCAGGGAGTAGTACGGCGTCCAACCCCTTCACCCCCGTAGACTCTTAACGCCTGGTGTGTCTGTGTGTGTTTCTTCCTGCTTGAACTAGCCGTGGAGTAATTCTAGTCCACCATAAATAACAGTGTATTCTTAAAACGGGCCGAAATTACTCCACGCATTTTGTATTGGCCCTGCCATATATTTCTGCATTTTTTACTCCGCGGATGGTCTACTCCATATTTACTCCACATCTTCTCTATTGGCTGAAGCATGTGGACGCCTCTTGGAATTACTCCGCCGGCCTTCTCAATTTGTTGGTTCAGACATGGCTGCTTATATCTGTGTCAACATTGGCGTTAGAGGCAGGGGGAGCTCATTGAATCCAATTCAAGCCTCAGAAAATATTGTGATTCTGGAGACTCATGTGTGTACCTCCTCAGTGCCAACATGGCATAGAAAAAACCGGTGTATGATTTTTACTTCTGGCATGATGACGCATGAAGAGAGTTACGTGCTTCGCTGTTTGAATGGGAACTTTATGCTAGACACACGGCTCGGTTATGCGAGCATCTGTAAAAGGGTTGCTGGGCACACTCGTTGGGAAATCTTTTTTTGGCGCCGCGGCATTTCCTTTGGTTTTGGACCGTTTGTGTTTCTTTCGACGGAAGCCATTTTTAGCTTCAATTTCTGGAAGGCCGCTTCTATTGTTTCATTAGGCGAAGCCAAAAATGGCTTCATTTTTGGGACCAAACTTTGGCTTCGAGTTTGGAGCCAAAACTTGTCTTTTTTTGGAGTTTGTGTGGTAGATAATTCCCGCTTGGCTTGTGTTGGAAGCGGCAGGATGCGAGCAGAGTGAGTTGTCGCTGCTCTGCTGTGGTTCTACAAGCATGATTCCGGCAGCTAAGCTCTGAAGCAAATCCCTTGCCACAGGCTGCTCCATGACGGTGTATCCATGAGTTGACACATGCTGCCTTCCAGGCTTCAAGACGATGCAACGGAACTGCAGAGGTACTTCCAAGTGTCTCCAAAATTGCTCGGGTTTGGAGAAGCTTGTCCTGGTGTCTTGAAAGTGTCATGCCGTGGCGTGGCATTATGGGCTTTACGAAATTTGGCGACATGCGTATCAATGATTTGGATTTGCTTCAAGGTTATGTAGTTGGAGTCGCATGCTTGCACCGGGAAATTCCATGTAGGCGGATTTGCATACACCTCGCTTCCCGTACTTCTTGATCATCTATTCTTCACCCGTCCGATTGTTTGCAACGCTTTGTTCCTCTTCCTTCTGTTGTATTTTCATATGTACAAACCTCAAACAAGCCTTGGTAATGTCTGCACGCAGCTCATTTCATTGAGGAATGAGCACTTTCTTGGTGACACCTTCGATGTGCTTGTTTTCATATGTACAAACTCGCTTTGAAAACATCTCTGTGCCCCACATTCTATTGGAGAAAGCCATGCCATGACCACACCTTCGACCTGTTGTTTTTTTCATATGTACAAACCCTAATCAAACTTCAATTCTAGGCAGTGAGGAAATCTACAGTTGCCGCGCGCAAAAAAGAAATTAATTGAACTTTCCTTTAAATCCTGTTGCGCCTGATGGCATGGTCCGGCCCCATAGACTTGAGGTTTGAACACGGTTTGCTTGAGGTTTGTACATATGAAAAACCAGCATGCCAGAGCTTTACCACTTGAGTTTGTTCGGGGTTTGTGCATATGAAAACACAGCACTAGAGTACTGGCAGCCAACGTGCTTTTCTCGAGTCTTTTCCCGTTGGGTTGATGCTTTCTTATGTTGCCGGAAGCTTTAGTACAGTCCTCAATGTTTGAGAGAGAATGGCAGGTCCATGTGTTTCACAGGAAGTTTGCCACTCAGCAACTACTGCGTCTGTAGTCTGGCTGCTGGCTTTAGATCTCATCTTTACTCGATGTGTCTCCCCTTGCCCCAGAATTTCAATGTTGGATGTTGTGCAAACGGGAGGCCTCTTAGATAGATCCCGCACCGGCGCGTTCGATTTTTTACGTCTTTTCAAGTGTGGAAGCCTTCCTACATTTGGAGTTGAGACACTGGGCACTTGCAGCTTCATACGCTAAGTAGAAGAGACCATATGATGATGTTACAGGTCACCTGAAGGCTGACAATGCCCTGCCAGGCCGAGTGCTGCCCACATTTCAAAAGTTGCAGAAGTGGCAGAACCCAAGCGTGAAGGCTCGGCTATCGGCTATGAAATGTCAGGGAGTAGTACGGCGTCCAACCCCTTCACCCCCGTAGACTCTTAACGCCTGGTGTGTCTGTGTGTGTTTCTTCCTGCTTGAACTAGCCGTGGAGTAATTCTAGTCCACCATAAATAACAGTGTATTCTTAAAACGGGCCGAAATTACTCCACGCATTTTGTATTGGCCCTGCCATATATTTCTGCATTTTTTACTCCGCGGATGGTCTACTCCATATTTACTCCACATCTTCTCTATTGGCTGAAGCATGTGGACGCCTCTTGGAATTACTCCGCCGGCCTTCTCAATTTGTTGGTTCAGACATGGCTGCTTATATCTGTGTCAACATTGGCGTTAGAGGCAGGGGAAGCTCATTGAATCCAATTCAAGCCTCAGAAAATATTGTGATTCTGGAGACTCATGTGTGTACCTCCTCAGTACATGAAGGTTCAGATTGTTCCTTCCGGTGCCACAGTCCACACAGCAATGTGAGTTGAGCTTGGGAGAGAGGAACAGGAGGCACTTTGGCATGCAGTCGCAGACCAACCACTGGAAGGAAATTGGGATGCAACTTCCATTCTTGTGTCCCAAATAAAGCCGCAGCCAGCGGCAACCAGCCAAATTGGGCCAGCTCAGCGAGACTGCTGGGCATTCTTTTCTTGGCAGTACTGCCAAACCCATGCAGGATAACAGGCCGCATGTAGTGTGGCTCAATTGTTATGGCTTGGTACATCTTGTCTCCCGGTAGTACTCGTACGCTGACTTCATCCGGCAGCAGGCTAAGGGTCGGAAGGGCTCCTTGCTCATAGGCAGGCCGAGCCCATTTGTGGAAGTTGGGTTGTCTACCTTGGTAGCCATCAAGGATTCTCCGCAGATGACCGTGGCGCGGCCAGACTCCAGAGGCTGGGACCGGAAAAGTGACTAATCCAGACCACTGGCCCAACACACTCCACGCATGGCACCAATCTGCAGTAACCCGGGTGGACGTGCCAAGCAGAGGAGAGCCAAGTAATCCACTAGCGACTGCTTGCTCAACGTCCGCAGGTGGATATGTAGTAGCAAGGTAGGCTTCGACATGTCTATGATAGGCACTGGTAATAATGTGGGCTAGTTCATCAGGATCAGTATCCGAGTCCTCCAATACAGTGATGGGCACATGGCTCTTATGACCTGAAGCTAATACAATGACCAGGCCCGCGTTAATTTCAGTGAATGTCTCACTCACTAAGATGACTCCTTTGGGCCTACACTCAGCGGTAGTTTCATCCTCGGCTGTTTTGTCTTTCCGGGTGGTTTAGTTGACCCAGGCGGTGAAGAGTCATCGCTGCTGGACGAAGCCCGACGAGACATGCGGGGACTCGGGTCTGGTGACCCACCAGTCAACTTCATCTGCCAGATCGGCACCATAGGTAAGTGGCGGAGCTCGTAGCGTGTACTTTCATGGGTTAGCTTTGACCTTCCGGAACACCTCAAGACAACTCTAAGTTCTCTGTTAGTAGCAGCTGGTGAAGAGAACACTGAACTGCACACAGTGCCCATTGACGGACGGGATATCCGGGATGGCCAGCCTGAAACGGAAGCTGAACTGCAAGCGGCCCTGATTGCGATGATTCCCACACCGGGAGGGTCCCATGATGAGGGAGGATTGCTAGTTCGCAACTTACTGGCGGAATTCCTGCGAGGCTTTTCCCTACGCACCCTCATCTTCCTCCTGGACATGGTGCTTCCGCAATTAGACGCCTATCATGCGGGACGGCAGCTCCAACATCTACAGCCTTGGGTCAGTGTAGAACTTGCTCAGCAGAAGAAGCGAGGACAGACTGGAACACGGTTACAGGTTACCTATCAATATGAGACGTATGCCGGATTTCATGTCATCCACCTACATACTGATGGTGCCCCACTCCTGCTATTTAGTGCACCTTCCGATGTTCCAGCGCTGTCGCCGCGTGCTCTCTGTGAAGCTGGGAACCTAGGCAACTTAGAAGCGAACGTGATGGCAGGCAGAGCCCTACTGGGCATATTCCAGTTGCCAGACAATCAGCAGCGCTGTGTCATAGCATTGGTACATGAGAAGGTGATGTCGAGCGGAACTAGCAAAAACCCTGTTCAAAGAGCGCTTAAGCGCATTGCCCCAAAGCTGCTGGAGCTTGTTATTGTCTCTCTGCCTATTGCTCGGACCTTTTGTGGGCGACTTTTGGACCAGCATCTTAGAACAATGAGTTATTTTGATCCTGCACAGGATTGGCTGAAACCCATTGAAGACCACCCGTCCATGGCCGTTGTTTGGGAAGAGTTGGCCTTTCTGGGAGACACACGCAGCCGCCATGAACTCTTAGTGTTTGCACAAGCTAACCAGTCGCGCTTACCATTGGCAATGGGCATCGTGCAGCCGCATATACCTGTTCGCCGTATGGCTAGCGAGCGCAAAACGCAACTGACTGATGCGTTAGTCAGAATTCTGAGCCGATTTTTGACACCAGCCGCGATCTTGATGGATGGGGCCCATGACAGTTACTATCGTGAACATCTCCTTCCTCTAGCAGCACACGGTGATGGACATGTCCTGACAGTCTCAATTGCACTCTTGCTGGCCATTATGACTGGAAGATCTGACTTATGTATTGCAGGGGTTTTTGGTGCTGGCAAAACGCGGTCCCTTGCGGTCCTGCTCATTGCCCTAAGCTGCGAACTGAATGACTTTGTTGCAATCGTCTACACTAAAGAGAATGTAGCTGCCAAAGCACTAGCGGATCAAGTGAGTGATCTTGCGCCCCCCACAATCAAGAACTTCGGCAGGCTAATTGGACGCATGGAGGAGGGCAAAGGAGAGGCGTACGCCTCCAAAATTGACGTCCGATGTAGTGACCGTAATAGAATCATCTCACATAAGAATATACTCATCGCAACAGGTGGCTCAGCTACGGCGGAAATGGCGATGCGCTACTCCACTTTTGGCCATTGGATTTCTCGCACCTGGCTTGCCTTTATGGACGAAAGTCAACAGTATGGCAATTACCATGAGATTGCAGCTCTTGCTGCCATACAACAGCCAATGCTGACTGTCTTTATTGGAGACCACAGGCAAACTCCAGGAGGGCTATCCAAAGGCCGAGCAGCGGCTGTCAATCGACGTAAACTGTTGCAACGGCCGTTGGGGCTCCGAGCACTTGATAAGTCCGGCGACTATTTTCCACCAGCACGAATGGCAGCCCTCGTAGCTCAGCTGTGGCCTGATGCGAGCCAAGATCCGGAGTCAGAGCTCTTCAGTCTGCTGAGACTTGCAAACAAGCCGCACAGTGGCCCATGGACATCCACTCCGCAAGATTACGAGCTGCCTGTCGCCCTAAGGCGGGTGTTCCACTGCCGAATTTCGTGCCAGTTGGATGCACACAGCAGCCTCATTGCAGCGGTGCTCGCAGTCTTGCTGATTGCCACAGCACCAGAGGAGTTTGGGGTACCTGCGTGCACCACGACCCTTGAAGCAGCTGGACTCTGTGGTCCTCATCGATGGGGCATCATTCTCCCTAACAGCTCACGAGTTTCAATGCTGACCTACCAAGCCATCGTTGCAGTTCGATATCCGGAGTTAGTCCTCCATGAGTCCAACCATATCTACATTGGCCATTTCGTGCCACATGAGTCCACTGTAGCCATTGGAGGCTTCCGCACAGTATTGTGGAAAGCCCCTAAGGATCTCAGGTCTGCAGTTGAGGATGTGGTTGCCTTCTGTACCTACCTGAAGAATTATTATCGTAACTTGCAACAGGGAGCGACCTCGCAGCTGCTTGTCTTATGCAACCGTACGGCTGTACATAATTTGCTACTCCAACATGGCTTTCAGACCGAGTGGTATGGTGGGCTGCGAGTTTCCACCACCTCCTCTGCTGCAGGAGCGACAGCACGCATTGCTGTCATTGTTCAAACAGGGGTAGGCTTTCTCAGTGGAGGACGGAGAGATTCAACTGCAGACGAGCGCGAGGACTGCTATGGAAGGGCAACTGTAGCGCTGACAAGAGCCATTGACCATACCTATATTGTCTCGCCTCTTGACATGGCAGGCATGATTGGAATGGCCCAGACAATAGGGGTTTACCATTACGGATACTTCACGTTGAAAGCCCGTGACATTCAGTACCATGGCCCTACAAACTACCCCAGCGACAGATGTGCCATACTGGACTGGGGATTATCGGTGCCCTTTACTCCCCAAGATAAACCGCCCCTTGCTATTGCCATGATAGTGACCACCAATGGCACACGAGCGTGGAGACGATATCGGCTGGTAGTGGCATGCAGAGACAGGCTACGGCTTCCCCCTAATGTCCTCGCAGCGCTAGAGTCCCGCACACGTGACCATGTGCTGACGACCAGCGGATTTTTCCCCTGCTCAATTGATCGTGAGTACCTATATGGTTACGCCGCGGATGGTTACAGATCTCCCCTCTGGCTGTGTGCAGCTTACAATGGGTCCCCAGCCCTCGTTCATCGACACAGAGGTCACAAGGTTTTCTTTCATGCTGGTATACAGGATCGACAACTCGTGGTAATCCCTGGTATCCATTACTTTGATGCCCATCGGTTGCAACCTGAGCTTTTGGCCACACTAGATCGCCAATTTGATCCAGGCACTATGAAACTTGCAAGCCCGGAGGGTGCAAGAGACACAGTGAGTGACCCCTCCTCGGATGAAGAAGCAGCCTCTACCGATGGAGAAAGTGATCCAGAAGACCCTACCATCTCATGGTGTCCACCCATACCTGAAGCAGCTGAAGATCCCTCTGAGGACGAGATCTTGAGCGCAGCTGATAAGCTAGCAATGTTAATTGACAATATCCAACCTGACGGAAACCCATTCTGCATACCAGAAAACCTTGGCATTCTCCCGCCGCTGTGGCTCCAGGCGAGACTGACGTTGTCCTTGATTGCCATCCAAGAAAAGTTTGCGCGCGTCTTGCTGAGTGTGGCCGGTGAACTGTGGTTGCGCGGGCAAGGTGCCAAGGTGGAGGATGTCCTTATGCAAACAGCTAGGGCTCTCACAATTCGATTGGCAGAGAAGCTCGCCCAGGCGATGAGCTCGTTGATGAGATTGGCTGAATCCATGGTGACTCCAGAAACTGAATGCCTTTTGTATGCCACTTACTGGTTTCGGCCCATCCTGTCTGAACTCATTGGCTCAGCCCGCGAGAGCTCCGAAGTGAATCGGAGTCGAGCGCCGAGTGGCCCTGTGAAAGTCCTAGTCACAGATCGACCGCATCGGCGCACTACTGGGTTAGTGGACCTTACGAGTGGCGCCTCTGCCCTCTTGGCATGGTTTCCGGCTAGTTGGGCCAGTAAAATTGCTCCCAAACTCCTCGAGAATGCTCCTGAGAATGCACAGAAACCTCAAGAAATCAACATCACGTGCCCGAAACGTTCCTATGACGAGACTCCCGTGGAAGGAGAAAAGCAGCTGCTCCAAGCAGTTAAATTTGTTGCTAAAAATTTGCCTGGTTTTCACCTGGGGTTGGATGAAGACTTTCAAATGGCTGGAAGCTTCCAGGAGCTCATCAATGGCTACACCACAGGGCTCGTTGAACCATGTATGATGCGAGGTCTCCAACCCCTTGGATCGAATCGTACTACTCTTGAAGTGATTATTCCCTCTCCAGAAGGGCTTACCCCTGAAAAATGGAAAGAAACAGCCACACTGTGCCCACTTGACTGGCCTTCCAACTACAGTCTTTTACTATTGTGGCATATGAATGGGAGCCTTCATCAAACAGAGGCGCGACTCAGGAAGCAACTGTCACACAGCCACATGTTTGCTGAGTGGACAGTCCATCTCGACAGATTTGCGGAGCGAGTTTTATTCCAGCAGCCAGCAGTCTATATAGCGGAACATGCCTTGCAAACCAACCTGCGGGAACGAAACTTCCCAGACAGGCGAGTCCGCCGGAGGGTCCCTCCGGAAGATCTGGATGAACATCGAAGGGCGCTCAGAGCGCTTCATCAGCGTGCTACTGCCCAGCAAGCAGTGAACCCAGTTTCATTTGGGCTCACCAATGAATGGTATGACACCATTACAGCAGACAAAAAACACCATCTGGAACATTTCACGAGAGGTATGACATGATCCCCAGCTCAACCCCCCAGTATCACACTTTCCTTCGTGTGTCTACCCCCTCTCCCCGCTCCCCTTATCTCTTTTCTGTTTCACTCTGGGTTTTCACCCTTTGGTTGGCTTGTGTTTCATCAATCACGGTGGTGGAAGATGACTTACGTGTCTAATTGGTTCAATCGTCACATCTACTTAAGTTTACTGCTCATACGCAGTGTGTCTGTCCAAAGACGTGACAGGTGCACTGGTATGCAGCAGGAGACACAGTTTCCCCATTTATAATTGTTAGGCTCATCATGCGACACATGTCTGGCTCCAACCAACCCAGATCTCTCCATCAGTTGGGAGCCACAGTTGGCTTTGTGTGCGAGTGCCAGCTTAGGCATAACAGATCGGGCCGCATGGCTTCGGTAATACCCGCTTTCTGAATGTGCTGTCCCGTCGAGAGCTTAGCTTGTACTAAGGTTGCCTCTGCCATGAAGCCTAGTGCACGCACTCGCTTTCTCGCAGGCTTTGCCTGACAATCATCGATGGGTGAAGATGCTGTTGTTGTCCCCAGATGTAGTCTTGATTAGCCACCCACTCCCCCATCCTTTCCACCAACCAAGGCACTTGAATTCGCTGACTCATCCATAGGTTTTGCCATCCGCAGAGCTTCATTAGGTGTTGGTGCCTTTGTCTGTCCCTTTCGGTTTGTGGTTACTGTTCCCTGCCTGACGTGACCCTCACTCCCCCTCGGATGTTCCTCCTTGGCGCCTTGGTCCAGGTTTTACTGGTCCCTCCCTCTGGGTATCGTTGCTTCCGGCGACGGCCTGGTTGCCTTGCCTCTGTGCTTGGAGTGATTGTTGTGCATTGATTTCCCCTCTTCATTGTGTCTCATGGCACTAAAGGCCTTTGGCCCTGTGTGGGGCTCGTTCCCTCTACACCATGTTTCCGGTGCTGTTGGAGTGCTGTGTGCACCCTCACTGAGGTATTCATCATAGTATGATCCTTGGCCCCTTTTTTGAACTCCGTTAAGGCACGTTTGTACCCCTTCTGGTGCGGGTGTGTCCCTCTCCCTCTGTCCTCTGCTGCCTCCTGGCTCCTCTCCTCGCTCCTTCTGTGTGGCCGGTGTCGTTGTGTGTGTTTTGTTTTGGCCTCTCCCCCCTTTTGTGATGTGCTTTCCCCCATGATGGCAGGGTTCTCTTTGGTGGTTGTTGTGTCATCTGGTTTACCTGTTGCCTGGATACTGAGGTCACCGCTCTACATCATTGCTCTGTCATTTCACCTTCACTACATTGGTCTTATCTCTAGTTACTCTGAATTCGTTCGCGGTGGGGCAGATTCCTGTCACCGTCCCCTCCTCTCCGTTTTACCTCTTTTATGTCTTTTTGCGGTTTTTGGCTGTTTGATTCATGTGGCTTTTTCGTTGGCTGTCTGGGGAGGGCCCTTCTCGCTCTGTTTTGTTTCTGCGATTTCTCCGGGAGGGGCGGTAGATCCCCGGTAGAGCCATGGACCAGGCTGCACTGCAGTGAGCACTACTGGCGCTGTCCAGTGGTGCTTCCTGCTGTTCAGTCTGGAGCGCCCTAGTGCAGCAAAGCCTGCCAACATGGATCGGTGCGCTGATGGGACGTTGTGATTCTGCTCATGGCTCACTCTAGGGGAGAGTGGCCCTATGTGAGATGCACTGCGAACCTCTGGAACATCTGACTTGCAGCAGTTTTTGCTGGGACGATGACACCTTGTGAATCCTGCTAGTCAATCTGGTGCTGGTACAGCAAACCTAGCCACCTCTTCAAGTTTGTGGCTTGAGCTCGATTGCCATGTGCGAGCGGCGCAATTGTGTACAGGTCGCTGAGTAGCAATCTGTCTTTGCTTAAGCCTCCCCTCTGCACGAGTGTATTCTATTCATCTGCAATGACCTTACGGAGAGGATCCTTTTTTTCTGCGGAGATCTTTCACCATTGGTACCGTTTCAGGTCCTATTGGCTTCCTACGATATGACAGCATCTGGGATGAATTACAGCTATTGTCCTGCATGACCTACAGGCTGTCAATCCCTACCCCCCTTGAGGGGGGTATTGAGTCACATCACCACTGCGGCAGTATCTTACTACAGAGATTGGACTCCAACTTCACTCATCATCATAGGACCAACTTTGACAATGAGAATGGCAACTGATACGAGCTGTACTGTCAGCTATTCCTGCTTTGCCTACCTTTCAGAGAGCTGGAGTGACAGTCACGGTTGTATGGATGATTGGAATTGGGTGATCGTGTACAATATTTTTCGCTCTGCCGCACTTAATTAGTTTGCATGTTTTTGATGACGATACAGTGGCTTAGGTCACTGTATTCAAGGCAAATCTCAAGTTGTTTGGTTTGGTTCTTGTTTGGGCCCGGCCCCGTTCTTTGTTGCTTCGCTGTTTGCTTTATGGCGAAACGCAAATCTGGCTGGGGGATTTGCGGGTCGTTTTGGTTGCGTTTTTTGTTTGGTTTTTTGTTTTTGTTGATGTGATGATTTGCCCGTGTTTTTGGACCACACGAGTCCTTTTTCTAAATGCTTTTCATCGCTTACGCTATTGTAAGGACCGTGCCTAGTGCGAATCGGCCATACCGGAGGAAAAAAAAAACCCCTTGCGTGTATCCTCGGGCGAGTTCTGAAAAGCAGTCAGCTGCTTGAAATTCCTCATCCAAGGCCAGGCTCAGTCCTGGAGTTCTTGTCAGTAAATTTGACCGCCTGCAAGACTTGATCAGCCGCTTCTCTCTGCAACCCCTCAAATACTCGATGGGACAGGAGAAGCCTCCTGTGGGGCCTGGGTTACCACCAGCTTCTCCTAAGAAACATGCAATCTTGCTGGCCCAGCTCCCTGAAACCACGCCAATAAGGCCGTAGTACCACTAACCAGGTTCGACCCCAGAGTGACGCCGCGAGTGAGGCTGGTTGGGGTGCCAGGGACTCTGCTCTTCGAGTGAGAGAGCAGATGTACTGCGAAAGCGTCTCGGCCAGCCGGAGGTAAAACTCCGGGCAGCATGTGCAAAGACCTCCTCAACCTTCTCAATCACGCCCCGCAGCCACAGTTCTGAACGCAATTGACATGAAAAGGCGGGCAAACTTTTCCTGCATTGAAGTCAGGGAGATAGTAAGCTTAGCTTGTAGCCACAGGTGTGGATCAGGTTGATAGAAAACACTGGTGCTAGGCTGTGAACTGCTCATCATAGTGGCCAACTTGTCCGCAGCACCTTTGATTTCCTGTTCCGTAGGATCATCCATGGCCGGTGGGATTGGCGGGCACCATGGTTCCTCTGGAGGTGTTTCCTCGTCATCAACTTCACTCTTTATGCTTCTAACAGGGGGAGGTGGACCCGAGAGGGTCCGGGGGGACGTAAAACTGGTGTATAGCGCTGGGGAGTTGCTGAAGGCCCCCGTCCCTAACGAACCGTGAATTAACACGGTACCTTGGTACCCCCTAGTCGGCGTGTGTTGACATGTTGGGTTGCTCCTCATGTCACACCCTCGTTTGTGTTTGCGCACATCCTTGGGTGATCGTGCGGTATCTCGGGGTTCTCCCGGACCGATCGTGTGAAAATATGACATCTGTGAGAAGATGTCTGACATCTGTGGTGAGATGAATCCATTGGTCTTTTCTGCGTTGGAAGAAGTGAATTTGGTTTTCATCTTGAGGATGAGCTCAACCGTGATGGTTGACATCGTATTTGCACGTTTCATGTTTTGCACGTTTTATTGGAGATGACGAAACCCAACAACGATATACTTTTCGTCTTCTTTGACTACTTTGATTGCACGGAGAATATCGTGAGGATTTGAATTTGTATAGTGACATGGAAAATCAAACCATTTTCCATATGTTTTGCTTTAGTTTTGTCGACAGAATCATCGCAGAAGTGCACGAAGGAATCGTGAGAAGATCGTAGAATTCATTTTGTGACTTCGGAAGAAGGAACTTTGTTTGACATTGATTGGAGAAGAGTAGTGTGTTTTGTCTCTCAATGATGATAGCGAGAGCAACGTTCTGAAAGGCATTCAGAACTGGAGTTGCTAACAGATCTGAGGGAGACATCATGAATCATGTTTTGGTGCTTGAAATGTTTCAACGTTTTTCAAACACTCAAACTTATTTAAACAAACAAACCATGTCTTGATGTAAAGACTTTTTGTGAGGACATGTGTTTTTGATCGCTTTTGTGAAAGTTAGCAGAAAGATGCTGACTGGCGACTCCGCATCATTTTGTGTCAAGGCGTGACACACCAACAAGAACCATAGCGACATGAGCAGACATGTCTCTGTGCTTGTGTGTAAAAGTGGCTGAGCTCTGGGAGTGGTTGACTTGGTAGCGTGGACGGTTCTAGTGAGTTAAGGACGACGTCCTGGACGCTGACCCAAGGGTTTCGAAGGTTGCGGTACCTTCTGCATGGTAGCGGAGCTGCCTGCTTGCTGTGCGTAAGCAGGAATGGATTCAGGTAGTGCGAGTCAAGGTGTGCAAGGTTGTCCTAGTCCTGGTATGGCTGAAAGAGGTGAAGGAAGTGGTACCGGAAATGGTGGTTGTAACCGTAGTGACGGATTGCCGCCAGTGCCAAGAACGCTTAGTCAGCAAGGTAGTGGATCTGGAATGGGTGGACAAACACCTGAAGTAAGTAACATGCCCCAGCAGCAGCCACAGCAACAACAAGCAAATGTGTCACAGAACGTACAGGGATTTGCGAGCACGACAAACCTGGATGCAGGTGGTCAGGTAGGTCCGGTGCAGGGATGTCAGCAAGGAAATGTCCCCGGAATGCAAGGACTGGGACCAGCATGGTTTGGTGCGCAATGGATTCCCCAACAACAAACGTTTATGCAACAGAATTCGCAAGCGCGTGTGCCAAGTTATGGTTGTGCGAGTATGCCTGGTGGACCAAGGTCTGGAGATTTTCCAAACTTAGGAGTGAACCCAATGAGTTGCCAAGGAAACATGCCGAGTGGCCCGGTTGGAGCGAGCTTGGGAGGTTTGACGCCTCAGGCGGCGCAGATCCAAGAGGTCATGGCCATGTTAGGTAGCATGAGTGAGGGACAGCTACAGACAGTGCAGCAGCATATGCAAGATCGTTTTGTAACTATGCAACAGAGAAGAGGGGTTCCAGAAGTGTTTGGTGATGGCCTTGGTAGGGCAGCTGATTCGTCGTTTGTGACTCCGCAGCCATTTGATGTTTTGCCTGGTTTTGGTGTTCAACAATCAAATCATGGAAATTCACAGCAATTGGATGTCTTCGCCAAAAGCGAAAAATGGTTGACACCGGCACCAACACCAGTAGGAACTTGGAAGACAAGAGAAGAAGAGGTGTTAGGTTGGGCTGGCTATTTGGATGAGTTGTCATCCTGGGCAGCTGGTGGAAGTTTAGAATTTTCTGTAGAAATCCAGCATAGTAGCCGTTGGCCCGGTCCCATCAGATGGAGTGCTCTCAGTGGAGCACAACAGGCAAGGTCTCGAAGGCTTATGTCCATCTTAAAAGCTGCGTTTCACGACAACCCCAGGTGTGTGGCGTTGGTGAACGCTTTCAGTGAGGGTGTGGCATTACATGGAGTAGGATCTAGTGACAGAGTGGCAGTAGCAGTAAACCAACAAGCAAACGGGTTTGAACTGCTTAGGCAACTTACTCTTGAATTTTCTCTGAGGTCAAGATCCGAAGCGCTCTCACTAAGGACGCAGATTGCAGGGAAGTCCTTTGTCCTGGCGGCGACACAGACATCGCCGAGTTCCTTGGTTAGTGATACTATCAGAAGAATTGACTATGAAGCTGCAAGGTTCTCAAGGTTGCTAGGAACTCTCCCTATGCAGGTGGACACCACAGGACTGAAGCTGGCAGATTCTGACATGCTAGTTGTTCTGTTGAAAAGCTTGCCTGAGACAGTGAAGAATTATGTTCTCCATCACAGCGGCGCGGACAATTACGAGTCCTACAGGAACGCTGCGATGCGTTGGGAAGAGCAACAACGCCTGTTTAGCGATTTTGGGACAGTAGGCCCCAGCAAGAGATTGAGTTCCCTGGAGGGGAGTGTAGAACACCATTCTCTTGATGCCGAACTCGTAGATGCAGTGGAAGGCAGGTGCGGAAAGTGTGGCAGTCGGAAACACACTGCCCCAGGTTGTACCGCAGACATGAGCAAGATTCGGTGTTTTAGATGCGGTAAGATGGGACACATCAGCTTCAACTGCCCTGAGAGCAAAGAAGGTAAAGGTTCCAAAGGAAAGGGTGCTACCTTTAGAAGCAAAGGCAATAGCAAAGGAAAAGGAAAGAAAGGCAAATTGAATGAAGTTTCAGAGGATTGGACCGACTGGACTGCAGAGAGTTGGGACGATGATGACTATTGGTGGCATGACCAATGGCCGGAGAGCTGTGATGGTCAATGGGGAGTTTCGCAGACATGGTGGGACGATGGTTCTGGATGGTATTGCGACGGGTATGGGTATACCTGGCAACAGGGACCAGTCCAAAGTGCGGAACCGAGTGCAAGTCACGACAATAGGTCTGATGTCCAAAAGACTGGCAGTGTCGGCAGCATGATCATAAATCCTTTGTTGTTTGACATGACATGTGAAACCACTGGAGGTCTTAGGTTTGTGCATGAGCATGAGGTTGCTGACATGGAAACCGAGAATAGGCTTGTGGTTGATTGCAAAGACTTTGAAAGTGAGTTGGCTGACACGGGTTGTGTGCTGGCAGAGAGCTGCGACAGCTGTACTCGTGAGTCAAAAGAAGATGAACTGGCTGACATGGGTTGTGTGCTGGCAGGGAGCTGCGACAGCTGTACTCGTGAGTCAGAAAAAGGAAATGAAATGGCTGACATGGGTTGTGTGCTGGCAGAGAGCTGCGACAGCTGTACTCATGAGTCAGAAGAGAAAGATGAACTGGCTGACACAGGTTGTGTGCTGGCAAGAGGTTGCGACAGCTGTACCTGTGAGTCAGAAGTAGTGAGAAGTGAACTGGCTGACATGGGTTGTGTGCTGGCAAAAGGTTGCGACAGCTGTACTCATGAGTCAGAGGAAGTTGAAGCGGCTGACATGGGTTGTGTGCTGGCAAGAGGTTGCGACAGCTGTACTCATGAGCCATGGTTTTGTGGTTTGAAGTGTGGAGATGAAGTTGGACTTGGTGATAGTTCCAACTTGGAGACACGTTTTGTTAATGACCCCAGCCGAGACTTGTGTGCCACTGTACCGATGAAAGTCGTTTTGGTGCGTGCACATGATTGGTTTGACGACCACAGTGAGGTTTCGGTTGAACAGCAGATTGAACCTTATTTTGAAGTTTTTGCGACCTTTGCTTTCACAGGTCGCTGACAACACCGATGCTTCTTGGTGGCTTCTTGACTCTGGTGCATCCACAAGTGTTTTGGCTGAATCGAACTTGTCAGCCTTCAGGTCAGTGCTGCAGGACAGTGAGGGGTTAGGTGGCTACAAAGCTGCCAATGGATCCTCAGTCAACATGTCAGGCACTGCTGAGATTGGAGTACAGATGCACATGTCAGGCACATCAGGTGATGATTGGTGTTGGAAGAAAGCACGTTTGAATGTTTTGGTGGGTTCCATCCGGCACAACATTTTGTCAATTACTTCATTGGCAGATTCGGGATGGAGATTCACACAAGGTCCGAAAGGTTTTGATTTGTTTCATGAGAAGCTTGGAATGCATTGTCTTGATGTTGCTTATTTTGCCAATTGTCCTTGGGTTCGTTTGTATCCCGATGTTGGTAGTAGTAGTGCATACAGGTCTGACTTGACTGTGAGTGATACCTCGTGACTTTTCTGTCGCAGCTGTGTCTGGAGGAGACGACAATGAACTGGCACGTCACCGGAGACAGGGACATATTCCATTCAATCCGAACTGTTTGGAGTGTGCCAAGGGTCGTTCTGTTTTTCAGCACAGAAGAGACAAAGGTGACAGGAAAGAGGTCTCTATTCAGGCCGATTTTGCATTCCTCAACACAACAGGTGAGATCGTTACAGACGAACTCCCAGGTTCTGTGAAGATCCTTGTGTTAACCGAGATGATGTCGAGGTGCATTGGCTATGTGGTGGTTGGAGAAGATGTCGAAGCAGCCAGGAGACAGATTGTTGTATGGCTTCAACATTTTGGGTTGACTTCGAAGGCAGTCTCCATTGACGTCCACACCGATAGCGAGAGGGCAGTGGGAGAGATCATTGGATCCTCTACTGGCCGATATACGTTCGCTATTCGGAGAGCCTCGCCACAACAACATCGATCGATTGGGTCGGCTGAACGAGCAGTTAGGGAATTAAAAGAATCCTTTTCTGTACTAAGGGCTGATCTGAATGCACAAGGGTTGGATGTCACATTTTCACATGAGAATTTGGTTGACGTTTTGACGTATTTGGCTTTGTGCAACAACCATTTTTCAACATCACGAGGTTCAGACAGAAGTCCATTGGAAATGGTTTCAGGAAGGAAGTTATCCAAACCAGTTTCGACTTTGTTTGGTGCTCAGGTTTTGGCAGAAATTCCTGATTCAATTCGGCAACATTCACCACTTTCCACGAGAAATGTTGAGTGTACTTTCATTCACATGGGATTGGAACGAGGTCCAGTTGTGCAGGGTCTCATTCGTGTGGATGGCAAAGCTGAATTGATGCGTTTTGTAGCTAGGAACATCAGGGCTATTTCACCTTTGAGATGGGATTTGAATTCGGGACGGTGTTTTGACACAGTTTGACACTGGGACTGTAGGTAGTAGACCCCAAATTGTGAATGACAGTGGGACTGCACCAGCTGATATGAGTCAGCTACCTCCTGAAGAGTTGCGAAAGTTGAAAGGCCAGAGTTTGCCGGCACCTTCACAGCCCAAACTTGTCTTGCCAGAGTCCAGCAGTGTGAAGAAGAAACCTGGTGAGCTGCGTTTGGCGCCAGCAGTGCCATTAGCAAGATCGAACGTTGTCGTGACTCCACAGGAAGTTCCAGCAGAGCCGTCTCGAGTTTCTGTCACTCCATCTCCTACGTCACCAGCAGATACTGCAGATGTAGCTATTGGTAGTCCTGAGAGTTCTGAACGAACTTCACCTGACATATCACGTTTTGAACCGACTCGTCGATGTCCAGCATGTGAGAGTGGCATGGAAGCACCTGGTATTAGGCACAACAAGGAATGTAGAAAGCGTTTTGCTGAGTTTTAGGAACAACGGAGAAAGGAAAGACGTGTTGAACCTGCACTCTCTCAGGAGAGCCCTGTTGTCGTACCCCAGGTTCAGGTGCCAGTAGAAGAGGTCGATGATGAAGATTTGGTACCAACACCTGAGTCCGCTCGGCGACAGCCGGAAACACAGGTTGAGTACACTAGAAGGTTTAAAAGAAAAGCTGAGACCGACCGAGAACAGTTGGAAAGAGAGATCCGTGAAGATTCTGAGGAATTGCTTCAAACAAACATGGATTTTGATTGGTTTTGGGTTGGTAGTGGTGAGCCTGTGTTGGTTGCGAGTTTGGGTACACTTGAAGGTCCAGCGTCTTTTGCTCCGGCAACATCTCCAGAAATGTTTTCTGGTTCTCTTGATTCTGTTTGTTTCAAGCGAGGCAATGAACATGACTTTGTGAAGATGCGTCTTGGAGGTCAGGATGTCTTGGTTTGGAAACCGGACAGCATCATAGATGACCAGAGTTTGCAAGAGCTTGATTTGGAACAAGGTTTCAAAGGTATGCAAGAGGAGGTTAGGAACTTGGAACACTGCAAGACTGGCCGCATCATCACCCAGTCAGAACTGGACGACATGAAGAAGGCTGTTCCGAACCTTCGTTTGATCCAGTCGAGGTGGGTTGCAGCTTACAAAAGCAGTGAGAGGGTTCGAACCAGGATTGTTGCGAAAGATTTCAATCGTGGCTCCTCAGCTAGATCCTTAGGATTTAGCAGTCCGACTCCTTCAATCGAGAGTGTCCATTTGGTACTTGCGATGGCAGCGACACGGAAGATGCTTTTGCGTGCATTGGACGTGAGTCATGCCTTCATTCATAGTCCATTGGGAACTGGTGTACATGTTGTCTTGAAAATGCCGTTGTCGATTAGCTTCCCATCAGGTGAAGCGACCTACTATTTGCTTGAAAAGGCATTGAACGGGTTACGTGATGCTTCACTGGCATGGTTGCAGCTTCTGACATTTACGGTGGAACATGTAGGCCTTTGGTCGGATTCGTTGGAACCATGTGTGTATG
>CAMXCT020004552.1:0-34942 GCA_947184155.2 Cladocopium goreaui | reverse complement strand
AGAGGCCCGGAAACCACACAGGTATTCGATAGCATGGGATATACAATGTTGTTTGTTCACATTGCTCACTCTCTGAACAAAAATGGAATGATGATCCCAACAAAAATGGAATGCTGATCCCAAACAAAAATGGAATGATGATCCCAAACAAAAATGGAATGCTGATCCCAACAAAAATGGAATGATGATCCCAACAAAAATGGAATGATGATCCCAAACAAAAATGGAATGATGATCCCAAACAAAAATGGAATGCTGATCCCAAACAAAAATGGAATGCTGATCCCAAACAAAAATGGAATGCTGATCCCAAACAAAAATGGAATGCTGATCCCAAACAAAAATGGAATGATGATCCCAACAAAAATGGAATGATGATCCCAACAAAAATGGAATGATGATCCAAACAAAAATGGAATGATGATCCCAACACAAATGCAATAATGATCCCAAACAAAAATGGAATGCTGTCCCAAACAAAAATGCAATGCTGATCCCAAACAAACATGGAATGATGATCCGAACAAGTGTGGAATGATGACCCCCACAAAAATGGAATGATGATCCCAAACAAAAATGGAATGCTGATCCCAAACAAAAATGGAATGCTGATCCCAAACAAAAATGGAATGATGATCCCAACAAAGATGGAATGATGATCCCAACAAACATGGAATGATGATCCCAACAAAAATGGAATGATGATCCCAACAAAAATGGAATGATGATCCCAACAAAAATGGAATGATGATCCCAACAAAAGGGGAATGATGATCCCAACAAAAATGGAATGATGATCCCAACAAAAATGGAATGATGATCCCCAAAAAAATGGAATGATGATCCCAACAAAAATGGAATGATGATCCCCAAAAAAATGGAATGATGATCCCAACAAACATGGAATGATGATCCCAACACAAATGGAATGATGATCCCAACACAAATGGAATGATGATCCCCAAAAAAATGGAATGATGATCCCAACAAAAATGGAATGATGATCCCAACAAAAACGGAATGATGATCCCAACAAAAAAGGAATGATGGTCCCAAGAAAAATGGAATGATGATCCCCAAAACTAGACGACGGATGGCCCGAGAGCGTAGAGGAGCAGGGTCTTCTCTTGTTAGTATGGAGACACCATGTTAGAAACAATATATTAAAGATGTGTTATATGCAGTCGAGAAGAGGAGTATTAAGACAAAATAGCAGAAGTGCAAGACAATAGTTTGCATCGCAAACACTTTTACACATAAAAGCTTTTACACACAGACGCTTTTACATACAGACCCTTTTACGCACAGACCCTTTTACACACAAAGCTTTTACCCACAGACGCTTTTACATACAGAAGCTTTTACACACATACGCTTTCACACAGATGCTTTTACACACAATCACTTTTACACACTGACACTTTTACACACAAACCTTTTACCCACAGAAGCTTTTACATACAGAAGCTTTTACAAACATACGCTTTTACACAGATGCTTTTACACACAGACACTTTTACACACAGACACTTTTACACACAGACACTTTTACACACTGACACTTTTACACACAAACCTTTTACCCACAGAAGCTTTTACATACAGAAGCTTTTACAAACATACGCTTTTACACAGATGCTTTTACACACAGACACTTTTACACACAGACACTTTTAACAAAGAGCCTTTTACACACAGGAGCTTTTACACACAGAAGCATTTACACGCAGACGCATTTACACACAAAAACTTTTACACACAGTCACACAGAAGCTTTTACACATAGACGCTTTGACACACAGGCACTTTTACACACAAACACTTGTACATACAAACACTTTTACACACAAACACTTTTACACATAGACGCTTTTACACGCAGAAGCTTTTACACGCAGACGCTTTTACACACAGAAGCTTTGACACACAAACGCTTTTACACACAAACGGTTTTACACACAAGCGCTTTTACACACACACACCCTTTTACACACAAAATCTTTTACGCACAGATGCTTTTACACACTAACACTTTTACACACAGACGCTTTTACACACAGACGCTTTTACACACAGTTACACACAAAAGCTTTTACACACAAAAGCTTTTACACACAGACGCTTTTACACACACACTTTTACACACACACACACACTTTTACACACAGACGCTTTTACACACAGACACTTTTACGCACAGACGCTTTTACACACAGACGCTTTTACACACAGACGCTTTTACACACTAACACTTTTACACACAGACGCTTTTACACACAGTTACACACAAAAGCTTTTACACACACACACGCTTTTACACACAAAATCTTTTACACACAGACGCTTTTACAAACTAACACTTTTACACACAGACGCTTTTACACACAGACACTTTTACACACAGTTACACACAAACGCTTTTACACACAGACGCTTTTACGCACCAACACTTTTACACACAGACGCTTTTACACAAAGACGCTTTTACACACAGACGCTTTTACACACACAGACGCTTTTACACACAGACACGTAAAATTGCAGTTTTTCCTCAGTTTTTGACGATCGACCCTCATTTCGTGCGAAAGGGTTGCTCGGGGCCAAGTAAAATCACAATTTTTCCTCAGTTTTTGACGATCGACCCTCGTTTCGTGCGAAAGGGTTGCTCGGGGACAAGTAAAATCACAATTTTTCCGATCGACCCTCATTTCGTGCGAAAGGGTTGCTCGGGGGCAAGTAAACTCGCAATTTTTCCTCAGTTTTTGACGATCGACCCTCGTTTCGTGCGAAAGGGTTGCTCCAGGACAAGTAAAATCGCAATTTTACCTCAGTTTTCGCCGATCGACCCTCATTTCGTGCGAAAAGGTTGCTCCGGCACAAGTAAACTCGCAATTTTTCTCAGTTTTTGCCGATCGACCCTCATTTCGTGCGAAAATGTTGCTCCGGCACAAGTAAAATCGCAATTTTACCTCAGTTTTCGCCGATCGACCCTCATTTCGTGCGAAAGGGTCTCCGGGACAAGTAAAACTCGCAATTTTTCCTCAGTTTTTGACGATCGACCCTCGTTTCGTGCGAAAGGGTTGCTCCAGGACAAGTAAAATCGCAATTTTACCTCAGTTTTCGCCGATCGACCCTCATTTCGTGCGAAAAGGTTGCTCCGGCACAAGTAAACTCGCAATTTTTCTCAGTTTTTGCCGATCGACCCTCATTTCGTGCGAAAATGTTGCTCCGGCACAAGTAAAATCGCAATTTTACCTCAGTTTTCGCCGATCGACCCTCATTTCGTGCGAAAGGGTTCACGTTTCGTGACTCCCCGCCGGCACCACCCTCGGCCTAAAGAGAGAAAGATAAAGAAGGCGAGAGAGAGAGAAGGGAGAGAGAAAGGAGAGAGAGAAAGGAGAGAGAGAAAGGAGAGAGGAAAGAGGAGAGAGAGTGAGAGAGAGAGAAGATGTGAAGATGAGAAGGTGTGAGAGAAGGTGTGAGAGAAGGTGTGAAGAGGAGCAGATGTGAAGATGAGAAGGTGTGAGAGAAGGTGTGAAGATGAGAAGGTGTGAAGATGAGAAGGTGAAGATGAGAAGGTGTGAAGATGAGAAGGTGTGAAGATGAGAAGATGAGAAGATGAGATACAGACCCCCACTATTGGAAGAACCCTGCGCTCAGACGCTCTCGGGAAAAATGGAATAATGATCCCCAAAAAAATGGAATGATGATCCCAGCAAACATGGAATGATGATCCCAACAAAGATGGAATGATGATCCAAACAAAAATGGAATGATGATCCCCACAAAAATGGAATAATGATCCCAAACAAAAATGGAATGCTGATCCCAAACAAAAATGGAATGCTGATCCCAAACAAAAATGGAATAATGATCCCCAAAAAATGGAATGATGATCCCAACAAAGATGGAATGATGATCCCAACAAAAATGGAATGATGATCCCAACAAAAATGGAATGATGATCCCAACAAAAATGGAATGATGATCCCAACACAAATGGAATGATGATCCCAACAAAAATGGAATGATGATACCAACACAAATGCAATGATGATACCAACAACAATGGAATGATGATCCCAACAAACATTGAATGATTATCCCAACAAAAATGGAATGATGATCCCAACAAACATGGAATGATGATCCCAACAAAAACGGAATGATGATCCCAACAAAAAAGGAATGATGGTCCCAAGAAAAATGGAATGATGATCCCAAAAAAAAATGGAATGATGATCCCAACAAAAATCGAATGATGGTCCCAACAGAAATGGAGTGATGATCCCAACACAAATGGAATGATGATCCCAACAAAAATGGAATGATGATCCCAACAAAAATGGAATGATGATCCAAACAATAATGGAATGATGATCCCCACAAAAATGGAATAATGATCCCAAACAAAAATGGAATGCTGATCCCAAACAAAAATGGAATGCTGATCCCAAACAAAAATGGAATGATGATCCGAACAAGTGTGGAATGATGACCCCAATTTTTTTTTTCGCATCCATCGATTAACCGTGGCCTTCAGAGTGTCCATGTTGTCCATCGATTTTTCGTCACTCGTTCATGCCTATGGCATCTATGGCGTATGGGTCCAGTTGGAAGATCACTGCAGCCTCATTTGTGGCGATTTTATACATCTGAAACCATCCTGTTTTTTTGAACAACATCATTCCGAATCATTCCGATCTTGACATATCTTGACCCAGATCGACCCAGACCCAGATTCAGTTCACTGATGCTTTTGTTTGGTTTGGAGTCCCTCAGAACTCAGAACCTCATGAAAAAGCGCATCTCACTGACATTTCATGGGGGATTCCACAGGGTCAGGCCTCAAGCCACCAGTCGACGTTGTTGTATCCAAGCGACATGCCGCTGTTGGCGAGACCTCGCAACCAGAAGCTATAAACCCAAAAGCTGGTTAGTGGTTTCATTAGAAAAAGAATGTGTAATCTTATACTTGGGATGAGAATTTTACTCGAATTCACACAGCACTCCCAAAAAAGATAGAAGAGTCATGCATCACCACTTTAGTGGGAATTGTTACTTTACCTTTTCGGGTAGGCTACTTTGGCTGCCCTTCATCGAGGAGCGATGAGCCGAAGTGCCTCACATATCTTCTCATTGCATGGCCGCTGGTGCATTCACCCGCTGGAAATGATGGCTGGACAATTCCGGAAAACTGGATCTATGGCACCGGAGAACATCGTCATTCTTTCAGATTTGACATGTATAGAAACTAAAGGTTCGAAATTCGAATTTCAACATGGACACAGAAAACTTCCATAAAGTGAATGGTGATGAGTCATTGATTTTAGGGACTTTTCATGAATTTTCCATGGAATTGTTCTGATCTGATCCAACTGATGCATCCACGTCGGAATTCCAAGGTTTCAAACTGGCGACTTAACTACCTATGTGAAACAGGAAAAAAAGAAGAGGCCTCTTTGGCCTGCAAAGGCCCCTGGAGTTGAATTTCAGTCAGATGCGAACCACACTTTTGTACTCCAGAAGAACCTTGGATGCTTCATTTGCGTTCCAATAGGGCATGACTGTTTCATAGGGGAAATGGTTGATGTCCTGGGACATTCCCGCGCTGATCGCAAGTGCCACCGAAGTTCGCATTCTACCGAGGGTTCGACGCAGAAGGACAACACTTCTGAAGCTCACTTAAAGTCATCATGAATCCAGATTTAAATGGTGACTAGATCGGGTATTAATTAGGGGACGTATCATATTTAATTAATATGGGATGCAAAATCGTACTGGAAAAGTATGTGCTTTTAGCATCCGTGAACTCAGACATGTCTTTGCTTGAGACATGACACGTTGAAGCGATCGTTTCTTTTGTTTCAGAACACAAAGTTGCAACAGGGCCGGCACAGCTTTTTTTACACTACCCTAGTCGTCCTGGTAACCTTTCCCTTAGGTAACTAGGCCTCGGCGAGGGTTTTTACAGCAACCAGGCTGCCAGGGAGGAACCACAAATAGAAGCAACTGGTTTATCACGGTTCCACTCATTTTCTAACGGTTCCAAGGTATATTTTCACGGTTCCAATGCGTTTTGTCACGGTTCCGACCTGTTTTGTCACGGTTCCATGCAATCGCTACATAAAACCTTGGTTCCGGAAACTATGTTTGGTTGCCTGTCTCATAGGTAACTGAAATGGTTACCTGTCCCAAAGGTAACTGGAAGGTTAGGGCTACATAGAGTTTGAGAATGGCAGATATGAATCAAGAAGCATCAACTGACTGTTTGGTAATTTAAAAAGATTTAAAAAGATGTTTTAATGTCGATCCCATCCCCCTATGAAACACCCCCAATTCCTGGTCCACCAATGGTTTAGTATTGGATCTCTTCATTGCGGGTGCCCTTCTGGGTGGTATCGGGGGGATTAAAATGTTCTTTTTGGGGTCAACGCCCCGAGGCGGGCGTGAGTTTTTCCATGCAACTGATGTTTGCCCTCATTTCAGCATTTGACATGTTGCCGATGTTCGCATGTATGTTGCAGATGCTCGCTGAGGTTCAGCACGGGGGTGTAATCTTTTAGGATCAAGCAGGTGAGCTATCAAAATCGAAATCAGAAATTTCTCAGAGGTCGGTCGAAGTATTGAAACTCAGATAGCTGACTCCCAGAGAGTCTTCAGTCATGGCTGCCTAGAAATGTCAAGACGTTGTATAGAGATCGTTTGAATGCCAAATTCATGCTGTACGTTCGATCAAGGCGGTTCAGTTCCCAAAATCAACAAAAGTATGCAGGAGTTGGGCCAACTCTTCAAAACGAAGAATGGAGGCTGAAGACAAAGAACCGAAGCAAAAATGTCAGTGAGTCAGCTTCGAAAATCAAAGTTGATGCGCTGCGCAGTTTGTTTCAGATGTTGACCTGTGCGTGCTGATATCAAGAATACATGCTACGGAAGAATAACTCACTGTAAACTACTATATATATTATGTTCATTCCTGGTTTAAACTCCAAAACCACAATGATTAAGAACCCACGCCCGCCTCAAGGCGTTGGTCCCTTGTTTTTTTTCATGCTTTTTTCATTTTCAACCTCGCAACATACATGAAATCATGACCTCAGTCAATCTCTAGACTCTGAACACTTGCTTTTAATCAGTGTTAATCACTTCCACGGTGCCCCAAAATCCCAGTGTTAATCATAATTTTCCCTGTTGACAGTGCCAGCACTGGGGAGTACACGCCAGCAGACAAATCCAAATGACTTTCTATGCTTAGGATGGCCCACCAGATACGCTGCATCCATCGATTCTGTGGCCTTCAGGCTGTCCATGTTGTCGATCAATTTTTCGGTGGCCACTCGTTCATGCCATGCATATGGGTCGAGTCAGTGGGATCCACATCCATTACGGCAAGCAGTTTGTAGTTTGAAACCATCTGGTCTCAGGGAAGAATATCGGTCTTGACCCAGATGGCTCATATGTCCCGGGTGATTTTGAGCAGTTCACCCAGTCCTCAGATAAAATGGCCAGCCCATGGCGTTTTGAGCATATTCTACCACCATATCTTGTTCATAATGAGAATTGATGAGAGAGAAAGAGAGAGAGATATATATATATATTTATTTATTTATTTATTTATTTATATTCATACACATTATATTTTAATACGCTGTAATGTGTTGCTATCATATAGACAGATGACAGTGTATTTTTGACTTGATTTTATCTTTACAAACTCGCCTGTCAAAGTTCGGTTTGTTTTTTTTTCAAGATATATAGTATCATGATAATGTATATTTGCTGCAAAAGTTTGTGCTCGCCAGTCAAACATAGAAAGTAAATACATTTTATAGTTCGAACTCGCCTGTTGAAGTAGGTACTACTGTTGGACATGGGAATATGTTCATGTATTCCACTTGGATGCAGTAATAGTATGTTTTTTATTTATCCAGATTCTAGGTTATTTAAGAATAATAATATTATTGGTCTTTTCATATGTTAATAAAACCAGATGCCGACATGTCTCATGCACTAGCGCTTCATGTTTGGCTGGTGTTTCTTTTGGTCAGGTTTTATGACTAGATCTTCAATGTGTGACATGCTGAAACAAGTGAGCATTCGTAAAAAACAACAATCATTTGTTTCAACAAAGATGCTATTTGTACACTCGAGTAGTATCCTTGGTTTTCCTCATTTTTCTTCTTTTTCCTCAGTTTTTCTTAGTTTTCCTCGGCTTTCCTTTGTCTTAGTTTTCCTCAGTTTTCCTCCGTTTTCCTCGGTTTTTTCAGTTTTCCTCAGTTTTCCTTGCTTTTCCTTAGTTTTCATTCCGCGACGCATCGAAGAGAGACTACCCTCTAAGCATTTCGAATGTGCCACCCTAGCCCTCTGAGTTTTCAATCGAGCCCCCCATCTGGTGATGTGCATCGCTGTGTGGTGATGGTCTCTTTATGCTGCTGTTTGCGCTGCATGCTGAATAAATTTCAATTACTGTGCGGCCACATATCAGTCTTTTGCCTCAACTCTTGCCGGTGACAACGCGCCATGCTGGCGAAAGGAAAGAATAAGGTATTTCCTTGCAGCATGAACAGTGTGGGTGCTCTAGATTCCGCTCTTTTCCTCTATTCCTTTTTGTTTGTGCTTTTCATTTTCCACGGCAGCTTCGAGCTTTGTTCAAAACAGCAAAAAATGTCCAAAGCAGCAATAAATGTTCAAAGGAAGGGTTTCCCAGAATCATTGTTTTGCAGATTTTTGATCCAACCAGGTGTTCCAAACGATGACCCGAACCATAACGAAGCGATAACCAAAAACACACATAATCCCTATTGGCCAGACGCTGGCCCATTGCTCGCTGAAGAATTGTTTTTTGTTGCCGCACATTGCTCATCTAAGATGAGCAGCAAGCAAGCGCAAGACATGGCAGGGTGCAGATTTTTCCTGAATGAGTTGTTAGAACTGAAAGTGGGGGATGTGAAAAAGACATTTTCGTGCGAGACTTCCCTCAAAAATGATTGTTGAAGATGTGAAAACCAAGTTTTGGTGCGAGACTTCACTTCCCTCAAAATGTGAAAGTTAAAAGTGTGAAAACGAAGCTTTCTTGCGAGATTTCCTTCAAGAACTTAAAATGAAACATGTGAAAATGATGTTTTCGTCAGTTGTGGTGGTTGTGATGGTGGTGATGTTGGTGGTTGTGATAGTGGTGGTTGTGATGTGATAGTGGTGGTTGTGGTAGTGGTGGCGACATTTCCAATTGATTGTACAGCATTTGAAAGTGTCAAGAAGTATTTTATCCATTGCTGGAAAACCATCGGAACGCAATGGAACATACAGGGAATATGAACATGGTTTCCCGAAACCTCATTCATCAAAAACTGATGACTGTGGCCAATCCGTGGCCCATATGTATATGTTAAAAACGATGCAGCTACATCTCTGTCAATATCAGCATAGCTAGAGGCTTGCACTACGGAAGCAAGCGGAGACTGTTTAACTTTTTAATATATATATATATATATGTATATAAATATATAGGCGACTCAATACCGTTTGTCAAATGTGCCACTCGCACAGCAACAAACAAGTTTCAAATGTGCCACTCGCACTGGAACAAAACCAGTCTTAAAATGCGGCGCCGTACTGCAGGGCAGCTTCAAGGTTGATATACATACGTATATACACACATACGGCAGATGGTTTCTATGATATGATCAGGTTTGTAAGTCGGTTTGCTGTGAAATTTAAGAATGACAAATCATGCCTCTTTTAACCATGGCTATCATGGGCAATAGGTTTCATGTGCAAGATGCAATAATGTTTGATGTGTGTACATAACATGGTGTATGCATATACATTATTATGAAGGTACATACACCATGTGCGGGTTAAAATCAGGGATTGGGTAGTTAGTTGGCCCACACCCGGGAGAATATAACTGTTGTTGTGTTGTTGGTGGTTTGGAATTCATTGCCGAAAACCATGGGAAAAGTCTCAGATTGCACGGAATTCCAGACCATCAGGCCTCAAACCAGCAGTTGACCATCGCAAAGCGCTAGCCGCTAACCGTTATGTAGCTGAACAACTGGCAGCATGCTGGCGAGGTGAAACGGCATCCCTGGCCTGGATGGATGGCTTGCATATGGCATCATATGGCTGTGTCTGAAAAATTCTGTGTAGCCATAAAATGGCAGTTTGATGAGGTAGGATGATGAACCAATGAATTTTGGGGCACCCAACCTGAAAGACAACGCAATTTCTATATTTGCATTTACCTTTTACTGTACACGGTTGAAACCGCTGAAACCACCAAACAGTGCACGCAGTTGGGCACTGGGATCACCGTATAAGATAAAACGCTAAATTTGTTGTTCATGTTCTACTTTGCCGGAAGCCATGCGCTGGGTTGTTCACATGGTTCTTGTATTTTAAAGGCATTCAGAGGCTGCATCGACTGTGCTCTGCAGCTCACGAACAACTTCATTCCCTGCCGAAAAAAAGAGCGCAATGATTGTTTCGGTTCCGCCGGGGTTCGTTGAGTTCACCACCGGTGGAAATCCATGCGAAATCATCCGAACATCGCAAGGCTCTTTTCACGCTCCTGCCTCCGAATTTTTTTTGCCATGATGGGGAACATACACTCACCAGAAAAAAATGCAGGGTATCTACAAGATGGTGCTCCCCAGTGAAATGTTTGGTCCTAGTTATTATTTCAAATTTTACAAACCAACTTTGCTATATGGTTTATGATACTCATAACGTCTTATCACGAAAGGTAGCCTCCTAGCGGGCTACCTTGAGTTTTACTTTGCGAAGCAAAGGGGCGGGCTGGACCCCTTATCCTTGAACGACCAGGAGAAAGGGACCCCCCCCCTCCCCCCCCTCAAAGGGAACTCTCGCCATATGCCTGGTGAGTCTCTTCACGCAGCAGCCCCTTCGCAGTGTCTCGTCATCATCACCATCATCATCAACATCATCATCATCATCCTCCTCCTCCTCATCACCATCATCATTCGACTTGACATTCGGATTTTTCGACATCCATTTTCCAAGTACCCAACGGTGCGATGAAAGTGACAGGTTCGAGCATCCATAGGTACTGCAAAAAGAGACATTGGAGTTTGTGTTAACACTGACCGTGTGTCTGATAATGTATACCTCCAAATGGCTATTTAAATGGACTAAGTGATGATCAACCATGGCAATCGTGGGTGCTCTCTTTTCGGATCCAGATATCTCCGCTCAGCTCTGAATGTCCAGTTCCATGCCCCCCCCCCCCAAGTGAACTCTCGTCACATGCCTTGTGCGTCTCTTCACGCAGCAGCCCCTTCGCAGTGTCTCATCATCAGCATCATCGTCATCATCATCATCATCATCATCATCATCATCATTCGGCTTGCAATTCGGATTTTTCGACATCCATTTGCCCCGTACCCAACGGTGCGATGAAAGTGACAGGTTCGAGCATCCATAGGTACCGCAAAAGCGACTTTGGGGTTGGTGCTAACACTGACCGTTTTTTTTTCCCCCGCACGATGCGTGTGTCAGACAATATACCTCCAAATGGCTCTTTAAATAGACTAAGTGATGATCAACCATGGCAATCGTGGGGTGCCCTCTTTTCGGATCCAGATATCTCCGTTCAGCTATGAATGTCCAGTTTCATGCCCGTCCACGATTCATGAACCACCCAAGCTGGAGTCACATCACAACGACAATCAGAGCCCCCCCCCCCTCAAAGGGAACTCTCGCCATGTGCCTGGTGAGTCTCTTCACGCAGCAGCCCCTTCGCAGTGTCTCGTCATCATCACCATCATCATCATCAACATCATCATCATCATCATCATCATCATTCGGCTTGCAATTCGGATTTTTCGACATCCATTTGCCCCGTACCCAACGGTGCGATGAAAGTGACAGGTTCGAGCATCCATAGGTACTGCAAAAGAGACATTGGAGTTTGTGCTAACACTGACCGTGTTTTTTTCCCCGAGCGATGCGTGTGTCTGACAATGTATACCTCCAAATGGCTATTTAAATGGACTAAGTGATGATCAACCATGGCAATCGTGGGGTGCTCTCTTTTCGGATCCAGATATCTCCGCTCTGCTCTGAATGTCCAGTTCCATGTCCCCCCCCAAGTGAACTCTCGTCACATGCCTTGTGCGTCTCTTCACGCAGCAGCCCCTTCGCAGTGTCTCATCATCAGCATCATCGTCATCATCATCATCATCATCATCATTCGGCTTGCAATTCGGATTTTTCGACATCCATTTGCCCCGTACCCAACGGTGCGATGAAAGTGACAGGTTCGAGCATCCATAGGTACCGCAAAAGCGACTTTGGGGTTGGTGCTAACACTGACCGTTTTTTTCCCCCCGCACGATGCGTGTGTCAGACAATATACCTCCAAATGGCTCTTTAAATAGACTAAGTGATGATCAACCATGGCAATCGTGGGGTGCCCTCTTTTCGGATCCAGATATCTCCGTTCAGCTATGAATGTCCAGTTTCATGCCCGTCCGCGTTCATGAACCACCCAAGCTGGAGTCACATCACAACGACAATCAGAGTTATAACGTCTGACACAACTACCTTTCGTGTCACCCCTTCTCAAGTAGTTATATATATATGTATGTAATATTCATAGGGGTTTTTAAACCAACAAACATAACTGGGGGCCCCCACATTGTAGGGACATACTATTCCTTCATTCCTGGCTCCCACGAATCGCAATGGACATTGCCCCTACTTGGCCCATTGGATTCACCGGGGTAGGCACTAACCTTACTTAGCATGCAGCACCAAGTTTATGGCCCTTTGCGAATTTCAAGTCAGTTAATCTTATTCATGGCCATTTTTATTGGTTCATAATTCCATGATTGGCGTAAGAGTAACCATATTAATTAATGTTTCATACCATTTAATATGGCATTTATTAGGGCATATTTGTACCCATTGTATAAATCTTAGACGTTGTATCATATTATATTAGGCATATATACCCATGTGTAGTGTTATAGCAATCTTGTTATACCCATTAAATTGCCGTATCTTATTAATACCCATTATATTTAGAGGGCTTTATGGACCCATTGTATATTTTCATACCACCGCCGAGAGGCTGGCCTTTTGGTTGATGTCGGGCAAGGGAAATCGGAAGAGGTCGGGACATGCTGCAAATTTGCTCAGTGGATCTGGATGGTTTATCAAGGTTAAAAAAAAGGTTAGTAATGGTTAGTATCGGTTCATAACGGATGAACTGCATAGTGATACCTATTTAATAGTCAGTGATCCTCGGCTTCAAATGTGTTTGAAAATGGCGTATACCTCAACATAGCCCCTTTAGATTGGGAACATGATGCTTTAACACCTGGATTTCCAGGTACCCGGTTTTCAGACAAACCCAATATACCCCCCGGTCTCATCGAACGTGGCTGTCTAGAAAATCACCCATTTAGTTGATTGATCCCAGCGAACTCAACCTCTATTCATAGCGGATTAATCATTGATTGGCCCCTGGTAGCTTAACATAGCTATGGAAAATGGCCCATTTATAGTTGATTTACCAATTAAAATTTGTGATTTTCCATAGTTATGTTAGTTTACCGGAGGGTATCCACGATGAGTTTTACGGTTTTCGTTTTTTTTTTTGGTTTTCAGGATGTGTCAAAACCACCACTCATACAGATACACAGGACCATCCAGAGTGCAACTTCGTCAATCAGGATATACCATCTGGTAATTTAACAGCTTTGGGAATTCACCATTTTCATTGGTCAATGATCATGCTTATCATCCGTAAATGGAGTATTATCCATATTTATCATTATGTTTATCCATACAAAAGTGGCATCGCTTCAAAAGCTTAGAGATATCGGCACACGAGGTGAGGCGCCCGTTTACAATAGCTGACGCATTTCGAACTTAGTTCACGGTTAATTTCCGTGGGTGAAATATTTCCTGTATATAACATTTGTATAACACACACATTTGTATATATAACATATGCATTTATGTAACATACATATACATAAATACGCAAAACTTTGTTTTCACTATTCACTATGTGTAACTATGTTTAACAAGTTTTAACTGTAAAACTATGATTGGTTATGTAAAACTATGCTTAACTACGTATCAGTATGCACAAGTATGTTTCAGTTTGTAAACATATGAATAGCTTTGTACAACTATGCTTGATTATGCTTAACTATGTATAAGTATGTATAACTGTGTACAAGTATGTTTGATTTTTGAGAACTATGTACCACTATGTATAACTGTATATGTGACTGTTTAGCTTTGTAAAACTATTTAAGACCATGTTCAATTGTTTAACTATGTATGACTATGTATAACTATGTTTGGCTATGTACAACTACGCTTGATAATGTTTGATAATGTAAAACTATGTATAACTAACTATGTACGGCTATGTATAACCTTGTTTGACTACGTAAAACTATGTATAACTATGTTTAACGACGTAAAACTCTTCTCGGCTATTTCCAAGTATGTGTAGCTATGTAAAACTATGTATAACTATGTTTAACTATGTACAACTATGTTTGATTATGTACAAATATGCATTACTATGAAAACCTATGTTTAACCATGTCTATCTATTTTTAACTATGTACAACTATGTTTGATTTTGTATCACTATGTATAACAATGTGTAACTATGTATAACCTAGTGTAACTATGTATAACTATCTATAACTATGTCTACGTATGTTTAACTATGTTTAACTATGTTTGTCTACGTATAAATATGTTTAATCATGTTTGACTATGTATTTCTTTGTATAACTATGTATAGCTATGTTGTATAAACTATGTATAGCTATGCATAACCATATACGACTGCAAAACTTTGTATAACCTTTGTAAACTATGTGTAACAATGTTTACCTATTTTGACCATATACTACTATGTGTAACTATGTTTAACTATGTTTGACTATGTATAACTATGCAAAATTATGTTTAACCATGCACAATTATGTTTGATTATTTTTAACTATGTATAGCTATGTTTCACTTTTGTTTAACTATCTACATCTATTTTTGACAATGTATAGCTATGTTTAACTATATTTAAAACTCTTTGCAACTATGTTTGATTATGTATATCTACGTATAAACTATGTAAAACTATGTAAAACTATTTTTTGGCTATGTTTAACTATTTTTGGCTATGTATGACTATGTGTAGCTCTTTTTGACTATGTATAACTTTTTTTGACTATGTTTAACTATGCATAACTATGTAAAACAATGTTTAAATGTGTTTGGCTATGTTGAACTATGTTTAACTGTGTGCAACTATGCTTGATTATGCATAACTATGTATCATTATGGGCAACTATGTATACCTATACAAAACTGGTTGGCATGCATAACCAAAAAATACCAAGTTTAACTATGTATAACATTTTGTTGAACTATGTATAACTATTTTTCACTATCACTATGGACAGCTATGTGTAACTAGGTATAGCTTTGCATAACTATGTTTAACTATGTTCAGCTTTGTTTGATTATGTATCAGTATGTTTGAGTATGTGTAAGTATAAATAACTACGGATAACTATGTAATTTCAACTATGTAAAACTATTTTTTACTATAAAAACAATGCATGATTGTGTAAAACTAAGTAAAACTATGTACGACTATGTAAACGATGTTTGGATGTTTGACTACGTATAGGTATGCTTCACTATGTACAAGTATGTATGACTATGTTTAACTACATATGGTTATGTATAACTATCTATGACTATGTATGGCTATGTAGAACTATGTTTGAATATGTATGACTATGTATACCTATTTTTGACTATGTGCAACTACGCTTGACTATGTATAACTATGGTTAACTATGGATGACTACATATGACTATGCTTAACTATGTTTGACTATGTTTAACTATTCCTAACTATGTACAACTACGTTTTATTATGCATGATTATGTAAAACTATGTATGACTATGTTTAACTATGTATGACTTTGTTTGACTATGTATGGCTATGTTTACATATGTATGACTATGGTTAACTATGTATAACTATATAAAACTATGACCTTGTATGACTATGTATAACTATGTCTAACTAGGTAAAGGACTATATCTTTGGTCAAAATGAATACCAACAATCCAAGCAAACCTATGATAGGAAACCATAAAACCTATAGTATCTCTTGGTCTATGGGATACTACATGAGGAGGTTTCCTAAAATGGTGGTACCCCCAAATGGTTGGTTTAAAAGGGAAATCCTATTAAAGTGGATGATTCGGGGGTACCCCTAGTCTAGGAAACCTCCAAATGGAATTATAACTCCTATAACGAAGGTTACAGTACATATCATGAAATAAAACAAGTTAAACTTATTAAAGGCCATAAGTGCTTGGATTCAGGTGTGTGAGCATAATTTATATATGTGCCAAATATGCCATGACCAAGGTAATTGTACACTGTACACCCAACCCTTGGGTTCTGGAAAAAATCAATCCATTTTCATAGGGATTTACATTGTGGTCATTTAATTCTGATGTTTGGATGAACAAAATTCATGTTTGCATGGGATGAACGACCATAAACCACTACTTGGAGGATCATCCCATGGATCCTAAGTAGGTTATAAACCTATAAATAAAAAAAATTACATCACACTTATAAGTACAAGTTAATCCATTATCCTTGGTTAACCTTGGTTTTCCCACTTAATTACTATAATAGGTTCTATCCTTGGTTAACTATCAATAGGTTATCCCATGTGTAACCAAGGAGCCACCAGTCCCATGGGACCCATTCGGGGCCCATGGGACGAGCACTCTGAGCGTCGTAAAGGAAACCACCAACTTAGACATCAAACGTTAATTTTTTCAATAAATTTCATATACATGTTTATCTGAAAGAGTGTGTTTTAGTATTTTTTAGTTTCTAGAAAAATAAACTTGAGGATAACAAATAGTTTCGACATTCCGAATTAAATTGAGGCTAGCTGGGAAAATCAGTTTTTTGATCAGTTTCTTTTCCGGGATTTGATGGCGGAAACGTTCCTTCTAATTTCACCAGCGAAAAAGACTCTCTTAATGGCGTTTTCCGCCATGACGCTCAAAAAGAAAAATACGAAGATTATTGGTTTATAAACACCATGAACTATTGTTATAAGTATCATAAACCAGAATGAACGATAGTTATAAGTTTATTGGTTTATTGGTTATAAACACCTAACAGACATCATAAACCAAAGTTATTGGTAGGTGTTCAACGTCCAATCGATGGCTGTTTCACCCCGGGGAGGTCCTTCGAGAAGGAGCGGTGTTCCCTTTGGACCTCTATTCGAAGGCACGGCTGCCACCGATCGATGAAGACCATGGGCATCTCATCGCTTAGATGGGCCATAGGAAAAACGCGATTCCTGGTTAGTAACTGGGGGTTGTTTACCCCCTATATCATATCCCAATGAAATAATCCATTTACTAACTAGTTAACTAACTCCATGGCCCATCTAAGTACAATTACCTAGGTTTAATGATATTGCCCTGTTTGTTCCAGTTATTGGTGATTTTTTGTAGCCTCCCATAACCAAACATGGCAATGAAATATCCCCAAGGAGTTTGATGATTTCCCCAGCGATTTTTGTGTGTTTGGGGTGTGTTTCTTTGACGTTATCAACTGAATCACAGGGGGGAATCAACAATTGGCACCATGGTTCATGGGTTCATGGGGTTCATCATCTTTTGATCCAGTTAGGAACAGGTACTCTCCGGATTCACCGAACATGGCTGACATGGCTGGGAAAGCCATCTGTAAATAAAGGCTGGATTCTGAATTACCATGTGGTCCTGGAGAGTAAATCTCAGTCACATTTTTTGGTGGACCATAACCACTAGATGGTGCATTCAAGCAGCTGTGTTTGACAGAGTGTTGGGCAGACTAGTACCCCTGTGTTGAATCTCAAATCATGATGTTTGTTGTTGGAAGAGTGAACTTTTTCATTGACATCATGATTTGAAAATTGAATAGAGATTCTGTATGTTCACATAGTTGCTGTCATTTAATTGACATCTATTCATTGTTTCAAGAGATCTCTTTGAATTGAATCAAGATTCTAAGATGGAGAGATCAAAGACATATGATTTGAATATGATTGGATTTGACATTTGATTTGAATTGAATTTGACATATCGCAATGTCAAATCATATGCAGATCTTTGTAAGAAGTCATTGGAGAGATCTGGACCTGGAGCTCTCGATGGGATTGTGACCATGGGTATTCCCCCATCTGGGCAGAACCCATCTGGGCAAATTATAACGACCTCACGTCGTCCTCCCGAAGCCTGGAATCATGGGTTGTTATAAGGGGATCATCCCAAAATGGTTTCGCAAGTTTCAGGTGAGTGAGTTGTTATAATTTGCCCAGCCCCTTTTTCTTGGGTCGTGAAAGAAATTGAGCAGATCTGCCTGAGGGCTATCGAGTGGCTGTGCACAAGTCTGAAGCCAGTCTCGAAGCGGACAGGTGGATTTTGGGGGTCGATGTTTCACGGGGTGAATGGAGAATGACTGGCCTTCCAAGTTATGGCTATTTCAATAATGAAAATGAGGTCTTAAACATGGTCAAACCATCAAATCTATGAGTAATTAATTGCCCCATCTTTATGCCCAAATTTAGCCCTGGATACTTGTGCTCAAAATTTTGAACCCCAGACAGCATGGTTTACCAGTTGCTATGGCCAGACGTTCAAAGATTAGGTTCAATGAAAGGGTGATGGAGCATGATCCATGTGTTGCTTCTACCATTTATACCTAGATTCGATGTCCTTTTTGTTCCAGTGTGATGTTTCAAACGATCGTTTGTGCATTGAAAAAAAGCCATGTTGGGTGTTGTAACATGTTGGCCTACGCCCATCGGCCTGGCATTTCTGCTCGGGGAAAGTCCATGGGGTTTTTCCAAAAGCCACAAAACATGCAGAGATGACATCCCAGGCCAGACATGTTTGAGAATAAAACCTTTTTATTGCTACTATAACTAGTACACAACTCGATCCATTCGCGACATAAATTTATGGATATGTCATGTATATGTATGTGAATACCCTCTGGTAAACGTTTACGTAACTATGGAAAGATCCGCCCTTTTTAATGGGCAAATCCACTATTTCTATGGCCATTTTCAATAGCTATGTTAGTTTACCAGAGGGTACATATGTTTACTACCCAACAAACATATATAACTGTGTCCATAAATGGGGGATACCACCTTCCATGACCAGTTGAGGGAATGGGAAAAATGATGATTCAGCATCAACATGTTTTTTTTGGATAAGGCCATCCATGCTAATGCTGATGTCTGTTCATCATTTTCCCATATTTTCCCTGTGAATGATGATGGTTTAGAACTGGCTAGGCCAGCCATGGTTGATCATAAAATTTCCCTGGCTAGTCTCATAGTGCCCCAACATGTTCACACATTTCCCTATCAATGGATTGGTTTAAGGGGAAATTTTAACCGGAAACCATGGGTTTTTACCATGAAAAATTTGGGGTTTTCCGGTTAAAATGATTAGCCAGCCATGTTCGCATCCCATTTTCCCGACGAAATTTAGCCATGTGGGGATGGGTCGTTCACAAAAGCCCCGTTCCACAGAGTTTACTATATCTTTAGTATCAACTAATGTTTAGCATATCTAGTTATTAGTAATGTATATCTAGTTCTTAGGGTCCCCAATTTTGACTCGCCAGAAAACGTGCGCCAGAAAACGCATCTTACACTTCTTGGCCAGCACTCCAGCTGATAGCTGGGTTCGGTGCCCCAGAGTGGGACCTTTTTTTGGAGGACCAAGTGGATGATTACAGATGGAATGACAACTCCTATAACTAGTTGGATAGTGAGATCTGCTGGGCTATAGTGAGATATAATTTGATATAGGGTAAACAGTGAAAAATTGAGAGATTGATCTGAAATTGAGTGGTCAATGGCCACTTCAGGAACCTAAACAGGAGGTACCTACCATATATAAGACCTATTTCTTAGGGCTAATTTTAAGGGAATATCCCCACAAAATATGACCAAACATATGGTACAGTACCTTCATTTTAGGGTCCTGCTAATCCCACTGACAAGTGGATGATGGTGAAAATGATGACTCAAGAAAATGATGGTGAAAATGAGCCTGTAGTTGGCTAATTAAGTATGATAGAAACTATATTATACTCAGCCAACTACAGGCCGATGACAAAGTCCTCTCTTCTTTTTGTAATTGAAGAATCTAAAGGTGCAAAACAAATCTGGAAAGTCGGCTCCTTTCTTCTTGCCGCAAGCTAAATGCAGGATTTTGCAGCATCCATGTTTTGGTGTCCAGCCTCTAGGACTTCCTGTTTTTTGCAAAATTGGGGTGGGGTGGGGTGGGGTGGGGTGGAGAGGGTTGGGGGGGCAATAACGTGCTGTTGCACTTGCACATTTAGAGGAATGCTACGCTAACAACACGTCTCTGGTACTTGCAGACTCAGATGATGCAATGTTAATGACTATTCTCTTGTAATTGGGTGTTGTGGGTGTTTTGGCTAATCTTGGATACCAGTGGCACTTTGTTTGACAGACTTGGACAACTCTGTAAAAAAACAGAGATAACAGATGCACAGGGTCAAAAAAACATCCCAAAATCAGTGCTTGAATTTCAACCTTATCAAAAATTTCATAGCAATTGCGAACATGTTTAGCCTCAAAAGAAGGCGCTTCTTTTTAGGGTTTTGATACGTTTTGAGATGTTTCCAACAGAGAGATCTTGCGCTATTGAAACCTGATTGGTTCGCCTGTGTAAACACTCCGGCGCTCACGGCGCAGTGACCATGTTATTTAACATAGCCATGGGAAATGGCCCATAGAAATAGACTGTTTACCTATTAAAATGGTGATTTTCCATGGCTATGTTAAATAACCAGAGGGTAAAATGTAATGTTTACAGCATTATACTTAACATCACTTGCTATATTCGGGAAAATAGTGATCAACAAGTGGACGAACGTTTTATATCTGGATTCATGTTTGAACACATAATCCAATTTGTGAGTAATGTGGTTAAAAAATAATAAACCATCCCCCGAATCATCATTTTTATAGGTGGTATAAGCCATTGCCACATGAGTGGTTTATTTTTGATTTAACCACATTATACTTGAAGTTAGTTGATTATTTTTTTCCATCCTAGGAATCCTATCCCAGTTTTTGAACTAAACTTGGGTCCAATGAAATGTTGATCTTCTTATTTTCAGTATTTTGAGCTGACTTGGGAATACTAACCGCGGGGAATCAAGAAAGCGAATCAAACATGGCGGTTTTTAATGGGGACATAATAGGGATTGATACCCATCTGGTTGGTGGTTTGGAACATATTCTTGTTTAAATCCATATATTGGGAATAATAATCCCAAGTGACTAATATTTTTCAGAAGGGTTGAAACCACCAACTAGTCATATATTAATCTGATGGGGATATTCTAATCATATGCATTGTAGATGGACTAATAGGTTCACAACGTGGTGCCTCTCGGTTGCTTTTGTTGGTTTCTCTTATTTCATCTATGTAGTTTGTCGGCTCAGCATAGCAATTGCCTTTTGTGTCCGCTAAGGTAGTTGACTGCCCACATTGATGCATACACACACACTATATATTTATATATGTATACATATATATATATATTATATGGATATCATACACTATTTACACTTAATGTGACTGTATGTTGTGAAACAATGCTGTATTCAATTGATAAGTCTGCTGGTTTGCTATGGTACACACATTGAGAAATCTATATTTAAGGCGACTTCACAACGAGTTCAGGCGACGCCACCAGCCCGTGTTAGTTCCAACCATTCCAACTGAGGATAGGTTGAAGCCTCCCACGGACAAGGAGGCATATAGCACGGTCAATGCGAGCCTTCAACAAAGGCGGAGCGGTTGGCCATGGTCGCTGCCACGTCCCCGCGATGAGTTTGCAGATGAATCTGTCCAATTTTTGGGAACCCCAAGATAGCTAAGTTAGTCTATGACTATAATAGCTAGGATTTACAGGGGATAGATAGGTACGTGGGTTTACATACCAACAAACATAACTGGGAGGGCCCACTATCTCAAGATGACTCCCCCAAGCAAGTTGATCCATATGGCGACTAGATGAGGATAGTTAGTTAAACGTTGGTGTATCAACTCATGTATACCTGGTTGGTGGTTTCAAACATTTGTTTATTTTCCATAATATATGGGATAATCCTTCCCATCGACGAACTCCATGATTTTTCAAGATGGTTAAAATCACCAACCAGTAAATGATTGTAAACTAGTAACCATATTGGCTACCTGAGTTTGTTTAAGGTGATTTTTTCTGTTCTCAATGGACAATCCACCGGGGAATCAACCCATGTTTACTTAGATGGGCCATGGAGTTAGTTAACTAGTTAGTAAATGGCTTATAAGTTGGATCTTTTTGGGGTAAACAAACCCCAGTTACTAACTAGTTTTCCCTAACTCCATGGCCCATCTAAGTACCGGGTATCCACCAGGAACTCACCAGTCGTCGCATGTGTCTCGCAGGTTCATTGCAGGGGCCATGGCAGCGTCTGCGATGGCAGATGATGTGAAATTCCTCAGAACTCAGTCGGGGATTGACCTGTGGCCCAGTCGGGTACCCTCTGGTTATTGACCTGTGGTCATCCCAGCAAAATCCCAGGTTTCAATGGGAAAACCAGAGGAAAACCATAGGAAAACCATAGGAAAATGGAGGTTTACCCTCTGATTATGACATTCACACTATGCGAACTGGAAAGATCCCCCATTTTTAAGAACCGTAAACCATCTATTTCGATTAGGGCCATCGAAAAACCATGGCGACGTGTTAGCCAGAACCAGAGGGTAGCTATGGGAAAAACGATGATTTATAGTTGATTTATCCTTTGAACATGGGATTTTCCAGTTCGCAAACTGCTACACTTGACCAGTGGGTGGATGCGACAGTTGACCATCCTGCGGTTGTGGGCTTGGAGCCCTGAATCATGACCAGGTGACCATGGCACCATGGTGCACCGTTGAACGGGGTTCTGTTGAAAATACAATTAGTGAGGCCCCCCGTTGTGATGTGAACGTTGGTTTAGATTCGCCCCAGTAACTATAGTTATTTGCGTACCATAAACCATATAGTTTATAAGTACCATAAACCATAGTGACATTGGAGTTATGTTCACCAACTTAGATATCGAACGGGGGCCTCACATTGTATGAACGGGGCTGTTTGGATTATTAAAAAAAGTTGCACAAGAAATCCATCTCAATGCCCCAGTCATAGCTTCGAAAGAATTGGTTTCAATTCAACCGATGAAAATGTTGGATGGCCAAAGGCAACCAGCCATGGTCTGCCGTGTTGGAGTTGATTGAAATTTCAGGTGCTACGATAGTGAGTCTTACATGTCTGAAGTTATGTGGTTGTTTTTCCTGAATGATAAGTAGTTTCATCCAATGTATCATCCATGAGCATCCATGATCATGTACATTTATGATCATACTGAAGGTTCTGATGATTGACAGGTAGAGCGCCATGTTCAGTAGTCTTTGTTTGTTCTGGACGAACAGGCTTTTCTTTATGCAGACATTCTGAAGGACGCATCAAGGGCATGTGCTTGCGGTATTCCTTATGCATGGTTTTATGCAGGACTTGCTTCAAACATGATCTGATATTGTATTGGATTGACCACTTTGAACAAACAATGCCGTCAAATAGATACATAAATGATCATAAATGTAAGTGAAAATATATGAATATATATATATACATATATATATATATGTACATAGATATACATACACATACACATGTATACATATATATATATATATATGTATATATACAGTATATATACACATACTTTATGTATATTAGGTACAGCTGCCACAGGAAAAAGCCCTGAAGAAGATGGCCACAGATCATCCTGAGTATCTGGTGCGGGGGGCGGGTGCCGGATATCACGTAAAAAAACAGCATGTTTTTTAGGGCACGTGGGGTATATAATGGGGATATAGTTCATGGACTCTATATATATATATACACATTTATTTATATATATATATAAATACATATATATATATATACTTGTACAATATACACGCATATATATGAGTACATATGCGTAAACAAAAACGACTTCACGTCGTGACCTCACAACGGAATCATGCTGTGACAGTATCGGGGAATCATCCCTTTAGCTGGCCCAACATTCGAAAAAAAATGCCCATATATATAGCTATATATATATATCGCTAAATTATATGTGGTATCTATCAAATGGCTATAACACACACACATATATATATATAATGGTTTATAATGCCCTTATTATAGCTTGACGAAGGGTGTATCTAATGGCTATCCATGTTTGTCCCACTTCCAACTTTCAAGTTCTTTGCATTCGACCGTTTAACATGGCAATTAAATTGGGCATGAATGGGGATTTCTAATAGGATTCAGTGGGATCCATATCCAGAAACAATTGCTACAGTTTAGGGATTATGACATATTATGATGGTTAGGATTATAGATGTTGGTTATACTTACTGTTATAGGGATCATACAATCCTAAGTGTAGTTTCAGTGATTATATCATATTATATCATAGGATTGTAGTTTATGATGTTTTTTTGAATATAATCGTTTTTTTTGAGGACGATCATCCCCATAAAATCATAGACCTTGCATAGCAAGTTGGCTCAAGCCTACTTTCACCTGGGAATCGGCCTGATTCCAGCAGATAGTCCTATATTTTTAAACCAATAAATCACCCATTTCTTTGATAGGTGAATCATTCACTTATTTCTGTCATAGATGAATCATTCACTCAAATGTTGGATTTTCCGTCATACACGATGTGGTGCTTCCCAGTTATGCTTGTTTGTTGATAAACCCCATCTAACCACGGATATATCCACCCTAAATCCCCTGTTTATAAACCGGCTTAGCTATCTTCATTGTTCCCACTCCTGCCTTGCCCTGATTGATTTGAAGATAGCTGGTGTCTGAAAATGGGGGGTACCCCCTAATTCCATGCTTGCTCGCTGGATTTGCCCCATGAAAGTTGAGATTTTAAACGGTAAATCCACCATTTTCACACAAAACCATAATATAATATTATATACCCATTGTCTAGATCCATTTCTGAGTGATTTCCCATGGCAAAATATGGAGTATGGCCATTCAATGACCTTGAATTGAGTCCGGACTCCCACAGGAAAGCTGCACAGCTCACGGCTTTCGGCCTGTGCATGTGAGTAGTGCCCAGTTGGTCCCGGGGTGCTCGGTGTGGCAGTGGCATCCGTATGGAGGAGATCGGAACCTGATCAGCTCGGTTTTGGTCGTTTTTTGTCGAAGGGTTTCATCCTGCTTTTCGGTGGTGCCCCAGTTCGTTAGCTGGTTTTTAACTCCAATAACTTTGCTTGGTGGTAGATATATCTATATACCTAGTTGGTGGTTTGGAACCATGGAATTTTATGACTTTCCATGTATTGGGAATAATCATCCCAAGTGACTAATATGTTTCAGAGGGGTAGGTCAACCACCAACCCGATACTTACTATGGTTTATCAACCAACTTATAGCTGGAGGTCACCCCCTTGTATTTGTCGATTACAGATCTCACGTACGATCGGCTTGGCATGTCCTGGTTTGTCGATTACATCAATGGCCATTCCAGGATCCTAGATTGGAGGTACCTACCATATATAAGGCCTATTTTTCAGGCCTAGATTTCAGTGAATATCACCACAAAATATGGCCAAACATATGGTACTACAAGGTGGTGCCCCCCAACTTATAAGTTGGTTTATAATCCCATTAACTATAGATATATCACCTATAAACCATAGTTATTGGAGTTATAAACCAACTTAGCTATCTAGGGGGCACCACCTTGTAACGTACCTCCATAAATTGGATCCTGAAGATCTCCCGCATGGCCTTTCTTACCGATTGCCACGGTCGACGTCGAGTCGACAGTCAAAATTGTTCAAGGGCTTTGGTCAAGAACAAAACCCATGCCCATCATGGGCAGGTTATATTCCCACATATAAGTTATATATACTATGGGGGTACATGGTACGGGAGTCCCTTTGGCATCACTTTTCAAGCCCCCAGTTTTGGGCCCCCACCGGCCATGTTTTGTCACACTATCTTCCAGTTGTGCCGTTTGAGAAAATTGGCATGGAAGCTGTCCAGACGGCATGGCTTCTGCAGCTAGCACGGCTCACAGCTCGTCGCAGAAAACACAATTTGACTATATCTATAGCCATGTCGTCTGCCGCCGCTGGTATGGAAAGGGATGCTGCGGAAGGTGCTGCTGTAGCCCATGTGCCCGGGATGGATGACCGTATAGCTGCTTTGAAAGCTGAAAGGCAGGCCTTGAAACGCCAGCTGCAGCAAACCAGTCGAGAAGTCAAGGCCCAGGCTGGTTCAATTTCATCCTTGTGTGCCATGTTTGTGTTGGTGAAGCTGTATTGACATTCCATCATGCCACTTGCACCTTCATCTTTCCCATCTCAGGTTTTTTTTGGTGAAGCTGCATTGCACCTGCATCGCACCACGTGTACTTTCAATCTTTTTGTTTCAGCTCTGCGCCGGGAGAAAAAACGACGCAGAGTCCTGAAATCGGCGGGCAAACTGAGCACCCAAGACCTCTTGTGGCTCCTGGCCTTCAAAATGACCCGTCAGCGGTAGCAGCTTCTTCAAAACTATATGTCTCACTGAAGCACTTGTGACTGCTGTCTCCCGAGGAGTCAGCAGCAGCTTCCTCAAAACTATATGTCTCACTGAAGCACTTGAGACTGCTGTCTCTAAAGGAGTCAGACAGGAATGTGGTGAAGTCACACGCGGCAGGTTACCTAACGACTGCTGTCTCCCAAGGCATCAAAAACACGTTTTTGCGTGCTTTGGCACCTGTTTTTGCTGTGGCCCCAAAAAACTACTAAGGATACTTCCAACCATTTTACTTCCAACCATTTTCGCAGACTTTGCATTGGCACGGCAGAGTCACAGCTCATGCACGCATGAAAAACTACTAACCCGTGAATTTGAAATCACAATGGCTTGGACGCAAAACTACTAAGGAATTCTGCCAATTGAAAAGAAATAGAAGAAAGTGTTTCCTTTTTTGTCCATTGAACAATTCCTTAGTAGTTTTGCCACCGAGCCAATACAAAGTTTGAAATTCCCCTTAGTAGTTTTCACACAGAAGCATAGTAGTTTTGCGGCAGAGCCAATATAAAGTTGTGACATCGTGCTTAGTAGTTTCACACCGAAGCATGCTAGTGTTGCAGTGGAGCCAATGCAAAGATTGACATCGCCAACGGCCAGTGAAGCATTTCATCTTGCAGCTGTGATGTGCCACCTGCCGTGACGGCACATGTGTTTCTTCCTAATTCAAAGGGCCTTTCCGGCCACATGTTGGCCCCCCCCCCCGCACCCCCCGGAATCAAGGTTGACGAAAATGTCTTGCTGTGAAGACCTGACGCTTTGGAAGTTGGCTGCTGCAGTGATTAACACCAGGAAACAACATTGATCCTGGGGGTGCGGGGGGGGAGCTGCTGCTGTGACCCTATACGTGGGGCCTCGTGCTGTGTGTGCAAAAGGTCTGAATTTGGGGTCGCTAACGGACGCTGATTTCAGCCCTCTTCATTGAGGGCCCTCCTTGTGACAACACAAACCTGCATGATGTGGAGAGATAACCAGCAGTGTTTTTCCATAACAGTGTCATAACACAAACCCACATGATTGGACGGCTCATCATCATTGTTCGGTCTTGCCTGCTCCTCACAGGTCGCCTCTCCTCGATGTTTTTTCCTGGACGCAGCCATATGAATCAAGTCTTGCCGTGCTGACTGCATGCAACAGCAATATAGTTTTTGTTTTTTGCATGAGCCAGACATGAATTTGTATGCTTTGAAATGCCGAGGCCATGCTTTGGCCGCACTCATTAGGTCATCTTCCTTGCTTCCCTTCGAATTCAGCTGTATCAGACAGCATTGGTTTGACATGACACGAATGTTTTCAATGAGTCTGCCGACAGATAGTTTTTTCTGCGGTCAGTCATGCAGCCGCCCTGTGGTGTGGCCGAAGGCACATCTGATGCCAGGGTGTCAGACTTGAAGGAAGCCTTGGTGCAGAACGGCAAAGCACTGAAAGCGGCTTATCGGCAGAATGCCAAAAAACGGAAAAGGTTGCACTGTGCCGGCCTTGGAGCGGCAGCCCGCAAAACTGTGGTAGCTGTTTACATGCTGTCGAATTTTAACATGGATTTGACTCTCCGCACGGCTTGTGCTTTGACAACGATATCCTATGGCAGCAATGGGTACCCACGGCAGCTTTGATCCAAGAGATGTTGCTGACGACGCCGCTGCCAGATTTGACCGCTTTGGATGACACAGCTTCACGCAAAGCGCAAGCCTTCCTGGCCGAAGCAGCCACGGAGCAGTGGGTCTATGACCGCAATACGAAATTTTGTCAAGCACCTTCTGCGATGGACACGTTTTTGAAGTGGGAGGAGGCCTTCCATGGCCAGAAGCTGGACATGGGTGTGCCAAACAAACGCATGGTCAATAAGTGGGTGCAGCGCTGGCGGGCTCGGTGGGGCGTCCGCCGGAAGGTGCTGAAGCAAGTTGTTAGCAGAGACCCCGCTGTACTGCGCGACAAGGCGCGGGCCAGCCAACTTACAACATTTTGTCTTCTTTTTTTGGGTTGGGTGGCTCCATTTTTGGGGCCGGAATGTGGCCCCAAAAATGGGTCCCCCTCATGTTTCATGCCTGTATAAGCCTACTTAATCCCGGTTGGGCGGTCCCATTTTTGGGGCCAGAATCTGGCACCAAAAATAGGCCCCCATGTTCAATCAATTTCTTCCCTCGGAATTATATTTGGGGACCCTATATATAATAAGGCTTTGTCTTTCACTTCCTGCAACGCTCGAGCAGGTCATGACATTTTGGCGGACCATCTGCTATTGCCACAGCAGGTTCGCAGACAGGGAGCTACTTTTTATAAATCTGGATGAGACTAGCGTCGGCCACACCATGACACCGCCTATTGGATGTGTGGCAAAGCCACGGACAGCAGGGGGCAAACAGCCGCATGCACAGGTGCTGAAGTAACATGGTCGAGGTGCGTGGACTTATGTCAGCGTGATTTGCAACTGCAAGCACATCCAAGGGAAGTTGCCTCATTTTTTCATTGGCACCCAGGTGAAACTCACGAAGAAGCTCTTGCGCGCCCAGCGCGCTTTGCCACAAACTCGTTTGCGTGTTTTGCGGCAAAAGTCCGCTTGGACCTCTGCTGCCAACAGTGCCCAAATTCTCAAAGAGATCGCAGAAGTGCTGAAAAGTTTTCCGTCAAAACAAGGCGTTGTACTCCTTGATTGTGCGCCGGCACACCTGCCACGGCAGGTCATGGCAATGGCACGCAAGTGCAAGCTGCAGCTTGTATATATCCCAGCGCAGACAACGGATTACCTACAGCCGCTTGATCTGCAAGGCTTCTCCCCTTTTAAACAATATTTGAAAAGGAAGCACCAGGAGTTGCGCTCATATTCAGAGCATGGTTTAGTGCCTCCTCTGGCCTGGCTATGGCAGTGCATGCAAGCCCCTCACGAATTTTGGGCAGCTCGGCAATGGCAGAAAAGCTTCGATGCAGTGGGCTGCAATGGCCCAGGTCAAGTGCACAAAGCGCTTCAACACTTGATGGGTGCAGGGGTGCCTTGGCCTGGGCCTGACAGGCCGACACCCCAGCAGATGCAGTGCGTTTGGCCAGCGCGACGCCAAATGGCGCACGCGTATAAGGCTCTTTTTCTTTGATGCTGCCGCTCCGGGTGGATCCAACAGATTTGCAGACGTGGGTGGCACTATAGGACAAAGATTTTTTTTCCATACTGTGACAACACAAACCTGCATGATGTGGAGAGATAACCAGCAGTGTTTTTCCATAACAGTGTCATAACACAAACCCACATGATTGGACGGCTCATCATCATTGTTCGGTCTTGCCTGCTCCTCACAGGTCGCCTCTCCTCGATGTTTTTCCTGGACGCAGCCATATGAATCAAGTCTTGCCGCGCTGACTGCATGCAACAGCAATATAGTTTTTGTTTTTTGCATGAGCCAGACATGAATTTGTATGCTTTGAAATGCCGAGGCCATGCTTTGGCCGCACTCATTAGGTCATCTTCCCTGCTTCCATTCGAATTCAGCTGTATCAGACAGCATTGGTTTGACATGACACGAATGTTTTCAATGAGTCTGCCGACAGATAGTTTTTCTGCGGTCAGTCATGCAGCCGCCCTGTGGTGTGGCCGAAGGCACATCTGATGCCAGGGTGTCAGACTTGAAGGAAGCCTTGGTGCAGAATGGCAAAGCACTGAAAGCGGCTTATCGGCAGAATGCCGGAAAAGGTTGCACTGTGCCGGCCTTGGAGTGGCAGCCCGCAAAACTGTGGTAGCTGTTTACATGCTGTCGAATTTTAACATGGATTTGACTCTCCGCATGGCTTGTGCTTTGACAACGATATCCTATGGCAGCAATGGGTACCCACGGCAGCTTTGATCCAAGAGATGTTGCTGACGACGCCGCTGCCAGATTTGACCGCTTTGGATGACACAGCTTCACGCAAAGCGCAAGCCTTCCTGGCCGAAGCAGCCACGGAGCAGTGGGTCTATGACTGCAATACGAATCATTGTCAAGCACCTTCTGCGATGGACACGTTTTTGAAGTGGGAGGAGGCCTTCCATGGCCAGAAGCTGGACATGGGTGTGCCAAACAAACGCATGGTCAATAAGTGGGTGCAGCGCTGGCGGGCTCGGTGGGGCGTCCGCCGGAAGGTGCTGAAGCAAGTTGTTAGCAGAGACCCCGCTGTACTGCGCGACAAGGCGCGGGCCAGCCAACTTACAACATTTTGTCTTCTTTTTTTGGGTTGGGTGGCTCCATTTTTGGGGCCGGAATGTGGCCCCAAAAATGGGTCCCCCTCATGTTTCATGCCTGTATAAGCCTACTTAATCCCGGTTGGGCGGTCCCATTTTTGGGGCCAGAATCTGGCACCAAAAATAGGCCCCCATTTTCAATCAATTTCTTCCCTCGGAATTATATTTGGGGACCCTATATATAATAAGGCTTTGTCTTTCACTTCCTGCAACGCTCGAGCAGGTCATGACATTTTGGCGGACCATCTGCTATTGCCACAGCAGGTTCGCAGACAGGGAGCTGCTTTTTATAAATCTGACACCATGACACCGCCTATTGGATGTGTGGCAAAGCCACGGACAGCAGGTGGCAAACAGCCGCATGCACAGGTGCTGAAGCAACATGTTCGAGGTGCGTGGACTTATGTCAGCGTGATTTGCAACTGCAAGCACATCCAAGGGAAGTTTCCTCATTTTCTCATTGGCACCCAGGTGAAACTCACGAAGAAGCTCTTGCGCGCCCAGCGCGCTTTGCCACAAACTCGTTTGCGTGTTTTGCGGCAAAAGTCCGCTTGGACCTCTGCTGCCAACAGTGCCCAAATTCTCAAAGAGATCGCAGAAGTGCTGAAAAGTTTTCCGTCAAAACAAGGCGTTGTACTCCTTGATTGTGCGCCGGCACACCTGCCACGGCAGGTCATGGCAATGGCACGCAAGTGCAAGCTGCAGCTTGTATATATCCCAGCGCAGACAACGGATTACCTACAGCCGCTTGATCTGCAAGGCTTCTCCCCTTTTAAACAATATTTGAAAAGGAAGCACCAGGAGTTGCGCTCATATTCAGAGCATGGTTTAGTGCCTCCTCTGGCCTGGCTATGGCAGTGCATGCAAGCCCCACACGAATTTTGGGCAGCTCGGCAATGGCAGAAAATCTTCGATGCAGTGGGCTGCAATGGCCCAGGTCAAGTGCACAAAGCGCTTCAACACTTGATGGGTGCAGGGGTGCCTTGGCCTGGGCCTGACAGGCCGACACCCCAGCAGATGCAGTGCGTTTGGCCAGCGCGACGCCAAATGGCGCACGCGTATAAGGTTCTTTTTCTTTGATGCTGCCGCTCCGGGTGGATCCAACAGATTTGCAGACGTGGGTGGCACTATAGGACAAAGATTTTTTTTCCATAATACTGTGACAACACAAACCTGCATGATGTGGAGAGATAACCAGCAGTGTATTTTCCATAACAGTGTCATAACACAAACCCACATGATTGGACGGCTCATCATCATTGTTCGGTCTTGCCTGCTCCTCACAGGTCGCCTCTCCTCGATGTTTTTTCCTGGACGCAGCCATATGAATCAAGTCTTGCCGCGCTGACTGCATGCAACAGCAATATAGTTTTTGTTTTTTGCATGAGCCGGACATGAATTTGTATGCTTTGAAATGCCGAGGCCATGCTTTGGCCGCACTCATTAGGTCATCTTCCTTGCTTCCATTCGAATTCAGCTGTATCAGACAGCATTGGTTTGACATGACACGAATGTTTTCAATGAGTCTGCCGACAGATAGTTTTTCTGCGGTCAGTCATGCAGCCGCCCTGTGGTGTGGCCGAAGGCACATCTGATGCCAGGGTGTCAGACTTGAAGGAAGCCTTGGTGCAGAACGGCAAAGCACTGAAAGCGGCTTATCGGCAGAATGCCAAAAAACGGAAAAGGTTGCACTGTGCCGGCCTTGGAGTGGCAGCCCGCAAAATTGTGGTAGCTGTTTACATGCTGTCGAATTTTAACATGGATTTGACTCTCCGCATGGCTTGTGCTTTGACAACGATATCCTATGGCAGCAATGGGTACCCACGGCAGCTTTGATCCAAGAGATGTTGCTGACGACGCCGCTGCCAGATTTGACCGCTTTGGATGACACAGCTTCACGCAAAGCGCAAGCCTTCCTGGCCGAAGGGCCACAGAGCAGTGGGTCTATGACTGCAATACGAATCATTGTCAAGCACCTTCTGCGATGGACACGTTTTTGAAGTGGGAGGAGGCCTTCCATGGCCAGAAGCTGGACATGGGTGTGCCAAACAAACGCATGGTCAATAAGTGGGTGCAGCGCTGGCGGGCTCGGGGGGGCGTCCGCCGGAAGGTGCTGAAGCAAGTTGTTAGCAGAGACCCCGCTGTACTGCGCGACAAGGTGCGGGCCAGCCAACTTACAACATTTTGTCTTCTTTTTTTGGGTTGGGTGGCTCCATTTTTGGGGCCGGAATGTGGCCCCAAAAATGGGTCCCCCTCATGTTTCATGCCTGTATAAGCCTACTTAATCCCGGTTGGGCGGTCCCATTTTTGGGGCCAGAATCTGGCACCAAAAATAGGCCCCCATTTTCAATCAATTTCTTCCCTCGGAATTATATTTGGGGACCCTATATATAATAAGGCTTTGTCTTTCACTTCCTGCAACGCTCGAGCAGGTCATGACATTTTGGCGGACCATCTGCTATTGCCACAGCAGGTTCGCAGACAGGGAGCTGCTTTTTATAAATCTGACACCATGACACCGCCTATTGGATGTGTGGCAAAGCCACGGACAGCAGGTGGCAAACAGCCGCATGCACAGGTGCTGAAGCAACATGTTCGAGGTGCGTGGACTTATGTGAGCGTGATTTGCAACTGCAAGCACATCCAAGGGAAGTTTCCTCATTTTCTCATTGGCACCCAGGTGAAACTCACGAAGAAGCTCTTGCGCGCCCAGCGCGCTTTGCCACAAACTCGTTTGCGTGTTTTGCGGCAAAAGTCCGCTTGGACCTCTGCTGCCAACAGTGCCCAAATCCTCAAAGAGATCGCAGAAGTGCTGAAAAGTTTTCCGTCAAAACAAGGCGTTGTACTCCTTGATTGTGCGCCGGCACACCTGCCACGGCAGGTCATGGCAATGGCACGCAAGTGCAAGCTGCAGCTTGTATATATCCCAGCGCAGACAACGGATTACCTACAGCCGCTTGATCTGCAAGGCTTCTCCCGTTTTAAACAATATTTGAAAAGGAAGCACCAGGAGTCGCGCTCATATTCAGAGCATGGTTTAGTGCCTCCTCTGGCCTGGCTATGGCAGTGCATGCAAGCCCCTCACGAATTTTGGGCAGCTCGGCAATGGCAGAAAAGCTTCGATGCAGTGGGCTGCAATGGCCCAGGTCAAGTGCACAAAGCGCTTCAACACTTGATGGGTGCAGGGGTGCCTTGGCCTGGGCCTGACAGGCCGACACCCCAGCAGATGCAGTGCGTTTGGCCAGCGCGACGCCAAATGGCGCACGCGTATAAGATTCTTTTTCTTTGATGCTGCCGCTCCGGGTGGATCCAACAGATTTGCACACGTGGGTGGCACTATAGGACAAAGATTTTTTTCCATAATACTATGGGGGTACATGGTACGGGAGTCCCTTTGGCATCACTTTTCAAGCCCCCAGTTTTGGGCCCCCACCGGCCATGTTTTGTCACACTATCTTCCAGTTGTGCAGTTTGAGAAAATTGGCATGGAAGCTGTCCAGACGGCATGGCTTCTGCAGCTAGCACGGCTCACAGCTCGTCGCAGAAAACACAATTTGACTATATCTATAGCCATGTCGTCTGCCGCCGCTGGTATGGAAAGGGATGCTGCGGAAGGTGCTGCTGTAGCCCATGTGCCCGGGATGGATGACCGTATAGCTGCTTTGAAAGCTGAAAGGCAGGCCTTGAAACGCCAGCTGCAGCAAACCAGTCGAGAGGTCAAGGCCCAGGCTGGTTCAATTTCATCCTTGTGTGCCATGTTTGTGTTGGTGAAGCTGTATTGACATTCCATCGTGCCACTTGCACCTTCATCTTTCCCATCTCACTTTTTTTTTGGTGAAGCTGCATTGCACCTGCATCGCACCACTTGTACTTTCAATCTTTTTGTTTCAGCTCTGCGCCGGGAGAAAAAACGACGCAGAGTCCTGAAATCGGCGGGCAAACTGAGCACCCAAGACCTCTCGTG
>CAMXCT020004551.1:5746-34968 GCA_947184155.2 Cladocopium goreaui | reverse complement strand
ACTTAATGTGGTGGAAAAAATGGCACCAAACTGAACAACTTTGTGTTTGACACAGTCCACAATGCGCTGGCACAGCACTGAGGGGTAGGCTGCCTCTTCAGCCGTAGGAAAATGCACCTTCTGCTTTGAAATTGTCACTTTCCACGATTTGTGCTCATGGGACTTGTCGCACCTGGCTTCCAATGAATCAAGCCAATCATCGTTGACCCAAACTGCAGTCAACTTGTCACGCCAACCACCGTGGCAGCAGTTGTGAAAGTTTACATACTTGCTGCCAAACTCTGCTATGATGTTTGCCATCGGTGTTGTGCCCCAATAATGGCTGTTGCCGGGATTTTCAATACCAGTGAAGATGCCCGCCCTGCATGCTGTCCTGGTGATCTGCTCGACCGCGCTATAAAGCAAGTTGGCCTTTTCGACCTTGACTTTATTTGTGCCATTCAGTCCATCAAGCTGGTCTGGTTGTGTCTCCGACCGTAATGGCACTGGCACTTCTACTCCAAGTTGTTGTAGCTGCGGAAGCCTGCGCTCTCGCGCTCTGCTGGCCGTACCACATGACGGTGCTATCCATATGGCCGCTATGTTGGCTGCTTCAGCCTCCAGGAAGTTGCAGAGCTCATCCACCTGGGATTGGTCTTCAAGTTCGAAGATGCAAATATCAACGCCACAAGACCTGCTGCTAGTATGGTCGATGGCAATCCCTGTGAATCCAGCATCGCGCGCAGTGCGCGTCAATTTTGCACTTCCAGCGCATATCTCCACAAATATGAGGTCGCTGACAAGTTTGCCACTGAATTTCTGGTGGTAGTTTGTTGCAGCGCTCCCCAATTGAGTACCCTTAGGGTGTTGAGGATCATGTGAAACTTCAGGTGCTCTGCGGCCCATGTCTTCAACAATTTTGCCTTTCGCCCCTGATGACACTGAAGGTGTGTAGCGGCCTCTGTCTTCAACAGTTTTGCCTTTTCCACCAACTTTGCAAGCTCTAGGGTCGATGTTCGACTCCTGATCCAGTGAAACTGCTTTGCGTTTCCCACCTGGCCGTTGTGCCCGACCAGTGGGGCTGCTTTGTCAACCACCTTTGTTGTCAGCCAGCCCTCTGCACACCACCACTGAGTGCCCTGGTTTGTGGCAATGGGCGCATACGTGAAATCCTTTGACACACCGTGATGGCTTCCCTGATGTCGAGTTTTTGCATCCCGTCTTCATGTTGTACGCCCAACACACGGGGCCATGCTCACACCGTAGTTGAAACTTTCTGAGCTCTTCCGGACATCCCTTCTCAGCGCGAGTCTTGCGCTTCTTGTTGGTGCTCTTTGCAGCAGCTTGTTGTGGTCCAACAGGATTTGTCCTCTTGGGTGCAATCTCCTTGTCCGTCACCTTTGTTGCCGACGTAGTGGGGAGCAGAAACATGGTGATGCGCGGGTCTTGGCACAGCCTTGGAAACATGCTGTCCAACGGGATATCTCCTGCCATGTTTGGCTTGAGTCCACCTTTGCACTCCTGCGCCAAGAGAGTCCACATCTCTCTGTCTGCTCTCACAAGCTGGTCGATCTTGACCTGTTGGAATCCCGGTGGAGGCACTTGGCTCAATGTCCTGAAGAGCTGGTGCACCCAAGCATCGTGTACTGCCCATGAAAGTAACCTGCATTGATCCATTGCTAGCCCCCGTCGTTGCCAACACCACTGGAGCTTTATCTCGCTTCCATAGTCAGCCTTGAACTCATCTGGCACTTGTGCAACCTTCAGTTGCTGGTTCTCGATCTGCACAGAGGAAGGTTTGTCTCTGATCGCCAACTGCACTTCATCTGATCTCTTGGTACAACGGCTGGGTGCTATCCAGACTATCGCCCCAGTCTCGATGATGTTGTTGGTCAAGTCAAGCAGCTGATGGCTTGGCTCTAGCTCGCCGCTGATTGCGACACCTGCCAAGCGCCTTTCTTGCTGTTCCAACCTGTGCTTCTTCTCTGCTATTGGGATCCGTTTGACGCTGTCAACCTTGTCTGCAGCTTCACTGTCCACCTTTTGCTTGACTGACGCAATCATCAACGTGGTCGCCTCAAAATGAAGGCGTCTAATCATAGATGTCTGCCCCAAGGTAGCGTTTGCTCCAAACACCGCTTGTGCAAGCGTAGTGAACTGCTGGTCCGTGGGCGGTGTCTGAGGCGTTCCCAAAGCAAACGCCATACCGCTGAAGGACACTATGTTCTGCAGTGCCAGGGCATCTACAAATGCCCCACTCGGGTCGATTTCACTGCAGCGTTGCCTGAACGCCGCATTGCTCTCAACCAGAGCCATGGCAACTGACGGTCGGTGTTCGACTAAAATCAAAAAAAAAAATGTTATATTCCATCTGATCTTTGACTGAGGTTGGCTTCGAAGTGATGTTGACATCTCCTTCATCTCGCCTCACCTAGAGTTGATTTTGCCTCGTGTTTGGTCCATGCAATAAACTATTGCTGAGCCGCTCCACGACAAACAAAAAATTGTGCACTTGCTCCCCGATCGTGGTCATGTGACACGTTCCATGTATGCCCTCTCACCAATGCCACCATCAAAATGTTGTTCAGACAACATGCCAAATCACGACAACACGCACATATGAGACCCTACTGCTGTCAGCAATCTTTTGGACTCAGTGCTGTGTCTGATCGTGCACGTGTCTCACAGCAATCGCAGTAATGGCAGAACTCTACGTGTCATCTACGCATCAGTGCTGTGTCACTGTAAACAGTTGAGTCAATGACATCCAAAAGAAAAACAAAAGTGCCGCATTGATTCAAAACTTTAAGCACTGACCTTCAAATGCGTTCTGACATCGTGAGCTCAAACATTCGATGGGGCAAGCAAAACGCTGGCAGTGACTCTCACTCTTTGTTTACATGCCAACATGTAACAAGTCTGCACCATGAACCAGGGGTTGGAAAACTTGGAGTTCGTTATGACAAAAGTTCTGCACACAGGATCATGATTTCTGTCATGTGTTCGGCATCAGAGTCTATACCTGGTGGAGTTAAGGTCACGACATTCCCAACTGCTCCCGCTGCTCGTCTCATTACGAGGTCGCTGCAGTTGCCACGGCAGACAGTTGTGTGACGTCACTGCCAACATGTGAGAACAAGATTGAAACTTCTCTACATGAGCAAATGAAGTGAACACCTCTGGGACATTCTTGCACTTTGAAATCCTGAACAACCAGAGTGCCGGACAACGCTGCTCTGTGCCAGAGGCTTCACCAATTGCCCTAGTAGCTGCCGAGAAGTTGATCAATCTGACATCTTGCAAAGAAGGAAAACAAACAAGAATTGATTGATGACTTTTGGTTTATGCATTGATACCCTTACCGCCTTTGTGATTCCTTGCACACTTCATTCTTGCATCTGCTTGATCAGAAACAAAACACAAACAGGTTGAGGTTCCGACGCATTGCAAGATTCAAGGAAGAGACACGGTTTGGTTCAAGTATCCATGCACATGCAACGCCGTCCATGTTGTGATGTTTCACATTCACAAGCATGATGAAAAATTCAATGAACTTGCTTCAAATCTTATCCAGGGGCACCGGCTGTCTCTGAGTTCACTGCCGCTACATCACTCGCCCTGGCCTTGTTGAAGCAGGCCCAACAGATCGGCGAGTCGAACCTGGGCTCCTGAGTTAAACGTTGATGAAAGGCACCCACAGACCTGCCACACACAAAAACTCTGAAGTATCCAGGCTCAGTCAAGTGGACAGTCTTTAGCTTGCTGTGTTGCCATCTGGAGAAACCCTCTGGAGGTTGCGGCGGGGCAAACACTTTGTTCAAACCGCGGTCCCTGAGCACCTCCTCTGCAGAAGAGTCGGAGCTAGACGTGCTGTCAGATGACTCTGATGCAGGTGCAACATCATTCCTTTCTTCATCAGATGACATGACTTGTTCCACTTTCACTGCATCTTTTTGAGGTCCAGGCTGTTCCATGGGAGAGTCAATAACTCTTCCGCTTCTGGTGCTGTCAGGTTTGAATTTCCCTTTGGCAATCTCTTCAATCAAACGCTCAAGAAGAATCAAACTAGCAGCAGCACCGTCACGTGAATAAACCAAGGCCATATGCATCTGTGAAGAATGGTATTCAAGCATGAGTCTATCAGGTACTGACAGTCCACGCTTTGCTGCAAATGAAAGCATGGTACACTTAAGGCTGTGACTGCTGATACGCCTTTCAGGCCCATCTGTTTTGCTCTCCTCCACGTTCAGCAAGCGGCGCAACCATTTGCCGCACTCACCTGATTCCAACGGTCTCTGCGTCGGCTCACCATTCTTGTCTGGCGCAGGCATGATGAGGCCTTCCGGCGGGAAAGCTAGGCCCATGGATGTTCTGTGATTCATCCACGGCGTTGCCCAGTCACATCCATGGACACCCTTCACTGGTGCCACCATGGGAAGGAACTGATGTCGATGCATCTGCGAACTCATGGTCTTGTGCCGCCCAGTGCGAGTCTCCAGATACGCTGGCTGTTTGTTGTCGTCGACATCCAAAAAGGCTGTCTCACTTCGCATCAGGTCACCCCAGCGTCCTCTGCAATAGCAACACAGCAAGGCTGCTCCAGCGAATATTGCGTCCCAAATGTCTGGAGCTTCATCCACCACTTGATGAAGCTTTTGGAGCTCCACAACTGTGAGTGGGCTCGCCTGCTTCCTTTCCCTTGGGCACGTCTCTCTTGCAACTCCGCTGCATCGCTTACTGTCAAGCACCGTCTGTAGCTCTTGTACATCCAGCACATGCCGGCAGAATGCTATGGCTTGTATGTAGCCCTGTAACCTGCTGGCTGGGGCTCCATGCAACTGCTCATGACATAGGAACCTGTAAAAAGTGATCTCCTTCATGGGAAAGAGTTCCAACATCTCTGATTCCAAGTAGTTGCACACTCTCAGTATGGCAGTGCCACGTTTTCTGACTGTCACCGGTGCACGTCCTGAGAAAACATGTGCAAACATGTTGAACACCTCGGCCTCATTGCGCATGTCTGCAATTTTGCCCAACAGAGAACAGCTGTCACTCCATTTGCTTGTCACACCAGTCCAAAGCATGATACCACGTTGCAAGTCTGCATCTCTCTGCTCTGGCCAGGGAACATCTGGTTTGAATGACACCACATCCATGAAGTTGCATGAGTGCATCCTACCACGCTTCAAGGAACCACCATGCTCTGTGTCCAAAACCTGTTGATCGATTCCCCATAGCAAAGGTGTAGGCCTAGACATCTGTGCGCCCCACACGCCAAATTCAATGCCTGAACTGTCACCTCCAAAAATGTATTTCCAGATTCCCGTTTCCCAAACTTGTCTTGGTCGTTCGGACTCTGTTGAATTGAAAGCAACATTCAAAGCAGCATCAAAGTTGAAAGAGTTTGTACTGTCACGGCCATGTACATCTGTAGAGCCTATTGCATGCAACAAATCACTACCTCGTCCTCCATAGACATCTTGTGTAGCAATTGTCGTAGGACTGCAAACTGAAAGTCCCTCATCACCCTGCAATGGTTCTACAGTCCCAAACAGGTTGTCAGTGTAGTCATCGTTTGTGTCAGCATTTTCAGGTTCATCTCCCTGTCTCATGATCTGTAAATCGTCAGAGAAACTGTTGAAAGGAGTCCCGTCCAAGCTAGCACTCAACCTACCATCAACTGAATGACCTCCAGGATTGTCCTCTGCTTTTTCCATGGTCCTAACAGCACCGACCTACCCCCATGAAAGACGAAAAATTATCCGTCAATAAGGGTAAAAACCCTCCCACCCAACCCTTGAGAGAAAATGTTTCAGATAAAACGGACAATTCATCACATCTTAAGAAAGGTTGAGTTTTGGAAAACAAAAACGCGCATGAGCACAAAACAGTTTTGTTGTCAAACCAAGTTTGGTCAAACAAACTTTTTGTTCTCAAAAAGTTGCGTGTGCAAATAAGAGAGAGTTTCTCAAGAGAAACTCACAACCTGTTTGCAAACTGTTTGCAGCGGAGCAGTCATGACAGTGACCTGCAGAAGTCCATGTTGAATAATGGGATCGTCCTTCCTCAAATCACTGACTGAAAAATCAATGGTCTCAAGGACCACTGCACCATTGAAGTGCTCTTTGAATGGGTACTGTTTGCCTGAAGGAACAACGTGCAGGCAGTCATCAATAAATGCATTCATTTTGAGCCATCCAAACTCTTTCAAAGCCCCAGTGTCAAAAGAATTTCTCTGTTGCTGAAACCAGTCGACAAAATCCTGACCTTTTACAGGACACCTCCGCAAATGCTTCCTGGTTTGCAGCACGTTCACTTGACTTCTTTGAATGTACGCATTGACCCATTGAGAATCGTTCAGAAACTCTTCAAGCATTTTCTGTTGGGTCAACAGAGACAGTTTCAAATCAATCACACTTTTGCTTTTGCTCAAGGATGTGAGCCATTTGTCTGAAGGCATTGGATCTGCTGGTGACAGTGACAGTGGGCTCAAATCAACCCCCTCACACAATGCCTCCCTGATCGTCGCTTCTGTCTCCAAAATTTCTGACAACATTTTTTTCAAAAATTCTACCTGGTCTTCCCTGGCATGCGGAGACGGAAAAAAAGACCAGCACTTCTTCAACATGTCTGCAGTTAACTTTGGACCCAGTCTGTCAACATACATGCTCACAATTTTTGCCATGTTTATGTTTTTGCCTGCTGTCAGTGAATCAGCAGCAGATTCGGGTTTGGCCTGTGACTGTGTGCGTTTGGACCTGGTCCCCCGCCATAATGATTGAGTCAGTTCGCCCGGTCGATCATCAGACACTGATGCTGAATCACTGACACACGGGGCAGATTGACTCAGTCCGGCCGGTCGATCATCAGACACTGATGCTGAATCACTGACACACGTGTCGGATTGAATCAGTCTGCCCGGTCGATCATCAGACACAAGTGCTGAATCACTGACACACGTGGCGGCAACCTGACGAATTGGACCCATTAGAGCCATGCCCTGAGGAAAAATGACAGTGACAGCACCTGGCCGGACAGTTGAACTACTTGAAGCTGCCTGCTGAGGCCCTGGCTGCTGCACTCCGCCCGCGAAATTCAAAACTTGAGGGTGTGTACTCCACGGAGTCACTGAAGCCATTTTGATTGTCAAAGGCCCAGGCCCAGGCTGTCTCGCAGGCATCGACTCTGGAGGCTGATTTCTCACAGCATACCTGCAGCCGCCAATGTGATTGCGATGCCACCTGAGAGTGCAGTTCCATCGCAAAGCCCATGTCGTGTTGGCAGATTCTGAATCCTTCTGCAAGTGGTCCAAGAAATTACAAAACTGCGTCCAGTGCTCGTCATCACTGTAAATCGGAACTCCCTCGTACTGCCCGCTTTCGCGGATGTCAGCTGTCAGCCCATTTATTTCTGGCAGGAACAGCATGCAGGTAGAACTGCTGGAAGTAACCAGACATGACCACACAATCGCCAGGATTATGAAACAGCAGAAGAATGGATGCTTCGTTCTTCTCGCTTTTCCCCTTGGACCCAGACTTGCGCTTGACCAGAAGAATTCCAGGACTTTTGAATGTGAATGAGCAAATGGGATCAAGAAAGCTGTAGGTCTCTCCCCCGTCATCATGAAAATCGATTGAGTTTCCCTCCAGGTGGTTGTATTCATTGAATAATACATGGAACGTACCAGATTTTAACCAATGAGGCAAAGCGGACCACTGTGGAAACAAGTCCTCATGGTTCTTCTTCATATTCTTCATCAGACAATTTTCGAAAATTTGGCCATGGAGATGAGCATTGGCTGCCCTTGGGCATGTGGCTTTTTTCCACTTGTCGTCCCCTCCAAAGCTGATCCGGCAATCGCAATTGTTGCCATTGAGGGTTGCCTGGCGATAGTAACGTGTTGCCTTCTTAGACCCTTGAACATCGTGTATGCGGTCGGCAACCTGAAACATGTGCCCATTTAATGCTTCCCACTTCTGCTGGTCATTAAAAATGTTGAATGAAACCTCGATCATTTTGAGGTCATTGACGTCATGGATTCCACGCACAAAAGTCAGGAAGCAAGATTTGAATATGCCATGATCCCAGGACCAAGTTGGCAGAGACTTCGTCAAGTCCTTCCGTGGGGCGTTTGCAAAAAGCAAATTCAGGAACTTGCAGTTGTCCGACTCTGTCGCAACACCATTGGGCCAGCTATCTGTCATTGTGGTGGCTGCTGGAGAATGATTCCACACAAATGGGAAATGATCTCACAATAGCAAGCCACGTGGCTACCTGGCTGCTGGAGAATGATTCCACACAAATGGGAAATGATCTCACAAGCAAGCCACAAGGCAAAAGAGATGAGTTGGCTGAATTCTAAATGAAATTTTCATGGTCATTAATTCATTTCACTGATATTTTGCCGAGTCATAATATTGTAATTGCATTAGCTTAGCTACATGAAATTAATATCATTATTTCTCGGATTCCAGTGAGTCATGATCCTGCAATGATTTCACGCCATGCTTGATTCATCATTCATTGATTCATTACCTGTCGAATTGAGCCACTTCCTTCGGAACAACAAACAGTCAGTTGCCATGAGAATTTGCATTATTACAGTCTGATTCTGCCTCTGCCATACAATTATATAATATACTAATTTTCAAGCAAATGAAAATAAAAATGAATGAACTGAACTGAAGATAGTCATTAGTCTTCGTTGAGCCTTAATTCTCAATCTGAGCAACTGGCAGTAGCAATCCTGCGTCAAAGAAGCACTCACAGTGCGTCACCTTGCAGTTTCAATGCAAGATTCGAACTGGTTTGAGTTTTGATTTGTGTGCTGACTATTCTAAATCAATAATAAATAAATATCGACCTAATGATTTCAATGATGACTTGGTTTGAACTTGACATGGAGTTGCCAATTGAATCATTGCAACAATTTACAATGTAACTGTACTCAGCTGAGTCCCGGACAATGATAAACTGGCTGCAATGATGCTCAAAATGACTAGTCAACCAAAGGCGCAACGCATCATCAATTTGCTGTTCATTCATTGGCATTGAAATTGGCAGGTGAATCATGTCACACAATCGGACAATCATCACACACAATGCATTGCTGTGTCAATGAGTCAAAAATAGTCAATTCATTCCAGTAGTCATTCAGCCTTAAAACTAATAAGAATGATAAGTACTGGAAAATTAAAATCATTTGTCATCGAATCATGCAATGTTCGATTTTCAAATGTTTGCCTCATTGACTATTTCAAGAGACTGAAGTTGAAGGTCTCTTCTTATTATTAGTCACCACCCGTCTGATGCGTTGTTCCGGCTCACGCTTGACAAGTGATTTTCCATCACGTTGTTTGGTCAAATCAATCCAAACAATTGCACCCCTAGGATGGAAATATGGTTTTGGAGTGCTATAGACAATTGGATTTTTCAGTTCCCAAGCCCAAATGTCTTTGTACTCAATAACAGTCCAATCATAGACGTGATGGCGGTCGGCGCACGCTCTGAACGAATAAGGTTTGTGATCCTTCAACTGTCCATCTCGAACATGAGCCAGCAAAAAACAACCAACGATTGTCACCTCTCCCAGGAGCATTCCACCAGTGCCAAGGGCAACAGTCTTGCCCACCTTTGAATGACAAGGCTTTGATCTGAGTTCCAGGTCTTTTCCATTGTGCAAGATCTCGTGGGCCCACCCAGGTTTCATCAGCAATGCAGAGGTTGGCTCTGCAGTCGTCATAATTGAGAAATCACTGTGTAAATGTAGTCAAATCAAATGACTTGATTGAGCCAATGCATACGGTGTCTCAAATAAATGTCTTAAAAACCTGAAGCTTAAAAATGAAAAAGTGCACCTGACTCCCTGACCAAAAAAGAAATAAAATGATTTAATGCACAAGTTAATTCATTTTTTTAAAAAATATATATATTTAAAAAAAACTATCAAAAACTTATTATTTCTTATTTTTTCTTATTTTTTCTTTTTTTTTCTCTTTTTTCCTCTGTTTGAACAGTATTCAAAACCTTTCCTGGCTAAACCCCCCCTGGCTTGACCCCTTATTAAGGTTAGGGATAAAACCGCAGGTATGGCAATTTGCCCCTGTCCTTGTCAAAGCCGGCAGTAAGCCTTATATACTTGAACCACATGCTGCATTGAAGGCAGGGGGCCGCATTCAACTTAAAACATGGGAAGCAGCGGCTTCAACCCCAGTCGCATGTCACAGACTGGGCAATTGTTCCATTTGCCTGTCGCAAGCCAGTCCCTTTAACAAATCAGAAAGCCTCATGCGGTCTTTCGACTTACTCTTACCGGCCACATTGTTGGGACCAGATGCGGCACATCCACATAGAACATTTGAAAGCTTGAGGCGGTCCTATTCTTACGCTCTCATCTTCGCTCTCAACCTCATAGTGGTCGCGACATGGACTACGCAAAGGGTTCTTAGACAACATCCCGCGACAGGCCCAAACCTGCGGCCTGCCACTAGGCAAAAACAGGATCACAGGATCAAAAATGGAAATAAAAAGAAACCCCAAGCACTGACAGAGGCTCATTGCCTGGAAACTATGCAGGTATGGTTGCCTGCGCGCCTGCTACTTTAAAGAAACGGCGCAGAGAAGGGAAATTCCTGCACTCTTACAACCTTGAAGATGTTTCGTCCTTAAAATCTGGAAATCCTTGACACCTGACGCTTTAAGCCTAAAATCAAGCAAAAAAATCGAAAATGAGCTATTGCAGAACAAAAATAAAAAACTCCGGGGCTGAAACTGACGAAAATGGCGCCTGGTGCTCAGAAAAGGCTCATTTGGAAATTCATGGAGGCTGGAACGGAAAAAAAAACATCCTGCACTGGACCCACACCACACCCGAACGAAACCCGAACAAGACCCGAACAAGTTCCGAACAAGTTCCGACCAAGTCCAGCTGCAAAAACTGCCAAAAAGCATGAAAACGAACAAAACCCGAACGAAACCCGAACAAGTCCCGAACAAGTTCCGAACAAGTCTGGGCCCCTGAAGCACTGTAAACATACAATGCATCAATTCCTGCTTGCCAGAGCTACCAGTTTTGCAAAAAAATGCCACTGTGAAGGTCTTCGAATCAGTCATGAACGAAAACGTGCAGAAAGTATTGGGTTCCAATGGAAAAACACAAAAAATCATCCAAATAACGTGTTTCAAAAAACGACTGTTTGAAAATGTTTGAAAATGTTCGAAAATGGTTGAAAATGCTTGAATTCTTTGTTTTTTAGCTTAAAATTCCAAAAAAAGGTCCGTTGCGGAATCGCACGGTCAGAAGCAACTGTGCGAAACTGAAACCGAGAAATTTCATTCGAGTTTGCCAAATGTAGGCCATTTTGAACAATGATAGGCCCCGATTTTGCGGCCGAAACTTGCTTCAGTTTCGTGGGGCTAATAAGGCCCAAAAAAAAAGGAAACGACCAAACCAAAAGGCACAGCTCATGCAACCCATTTTCCGTGGAAGCATCGTCGCTGCGGGCCGGGGGTCACAGCTGCGCAGCAGTTATGCCGCTTGTATGAGCAGCATTCACTTGCCGCTTGCTTCTCTGTTGCGTGCTCCGCCAGGCCCATCAGCCGAAGAAGTTGCGTCACTGCCGCTGTGGGGTTTCTTTTTCTTACCCTTGACTACTTGCCACTCCTGCTCCTTCTGGGCCGTGTCTAATTCTTCTCGCGGGGTTTCCCGCTTTGTTGCTGGACCTTCAGGCGGGCTTGGGCAGTCCGCAGGTGATGTCGACGCATCTGCATGTGCAGCATCCGGAGTTGCCGCGGCTGGCCCTGCAGTAGCAGCTGCAACAACAGCAGCTTCTGCAACAGCCTTACCATCCTTGTCCTTGCCCGTGTCCTTGAGGAACAACATGGCGCTTGACAACCCTGTTTGCGTCCACATTGTCCGCATCTCCACCACTGCCTGCACATGCACTGACTGCACTGATGGAGGATCTGGTTGGCCCTGCTGGATCAGTGTGGGGGACGAAGATTTGCTGTCTTCAGCTTCGGCATCGGTCTCCTGTACAGGCGTCAGAGTGACATTGCTGGACGCGCTGCTACAACGGTGGCCGCGCCTTCTGCTGCGCTTGCCAGGATGCTCAGATGCTTCAGCCTCACGAGACCTTGCACGGCCGCGGCCGCGGCTTGGGCCAGGGCTTCTGGTGGGACTGGAGCTTTTGCTGCCATCATCGTCGTCACCAGGCGTTCTTTCACGCCTTTCTTTGCGGTTGGGGTCTGCCCGCTTAGCCTTTGCCTTGGCGGATCTTCTTCCCCAACGCGACCCTTCCATATGCTTCCACCCATGAAAACCGGGCGCGCTTTTCCAATAGCGCCCTTTATCCTTCTTCCCCCATGTCTCCCATGCCTTTGCGGCCTGATCCGCTGATCTCCCACCATATGACGACCTGGACCGGTCGCCTGCAGTCCCTGTGGCGGGTCTCTGCGGGGAAGAAGTGGAGGCTCGCCCCCTAGCCCCGCTTTCCCAAGACCCTTGTTGCTGCGATTGCTGCGACTCCCACCGCTGAGCAGGCCATTGTCTCTCATCTTGGCGGTCCCATTCCCGCTCTGCCTCTCGCCAATCAGTTCTGCGCCAATCATCTTGACGCCAATCATCTTGGCGGCTCCACCGCTCCTTCTCCTTTTCCCAAGCGTCTCCACGCCAATCTGAATCTGCAGCATCCCATTGCCGCCGCTCCTCCTCTTCCCAAGCGTTTCCGCCCCAACCTGCACAATTTGCAGCATCCCAGCCGCGTTCTGCATCTGCACTCCAGTCAGTCCAGGAATCCTGCGCAGACCAGGACGAGGAATGCCACGTAGCCATGGCCAATGCGATCCTACAGAATTATAGAGAAACAAAAATCGTAAATGTCCAAACAGACAAATAATTTGTTTCATGCCTGTGGCCTGTGGCCCTGGACCGGGGCTCCTGTTGTTGTTCCTGTGCCTCAAACTATATGTTTGTTTCATGTGGTGTAAAGACTGGACATGTCAGTGCCCACTGGTCGGAACACTGGGCGGACAGAGCCATGTGCTGCACAAGTGCTGATTGGTAAATTCGAAAATACAAGGTCACGGCTCACATCCAAAAAGAATGAAAAGATGGTCTGCCAGCGCCATAAAACATTGGCACAGAACCTTAGCCCTCCTGTCTTTCTAAAGATTGCCACCGCACTAAACTAAAATACGCCCATGCGAGTTTGAGCGCCTGGAAAACAATGCTATGACATGAAAATGATCATGGTGCCAAACATTCAGCTCCAAACCCGGTCAAATGTCTGGTCTGCAAGCAAACATCAATGGAACAATTTCAATTTTGAAAACGTACTTCTGTCGAAGCAAAGTTGAAACTTGCAAAGACAATTAGATATTGCATTTTAGCGCTCTGTTCAGCCACAGAGGTCACACGTAGAAATGGCCTTTGCCATCTCAAATGCCACTGCAGTTTGCGGAAATCCCCGCTGGGGCTGGATGCAACCCGGAAGAAAACCCTGAATCACTTTAGCAATCATCAATCAGATGAATCAGAGGAGCTGTCGGTGTTAGATGCTGAGGATGAAGAAGACGAATCATCAGACTCGGCAGACTCGGCAGCTGGGCGGCCACTTGATTCACCTGACACTGAAGATTTGGAGCTCTCACTGGCACTTGACTTTTTTCTTTTTCGAATCCGAGGTTTAGCCTTCGCTTTGGCTTGGTCCTTTGGCGAAGCCTTTGCTTTCTTTTTTGGCCGAGCTTTGGCGGCAGCATCGGTTAGTGAAGCAGCACCTTCTTCAGCATCCAATTCTGCGTCTGTTCGCACCTGGTCAGCTGGAGGCGGGGCAGGCAACTCCACAAGCTTGCGCGAAAGAAGCTCTGCTGGTAAAACATCATCTTCTTTGATGCGATCAGCTGCGTGATATCTTTTCTTGGTATGAATGGTGGCCCGTAAACACCATGTTTGGAGAATTCTCAAAGCAAGCATTTTGTCCTCTTCTGTGGGACCACTGTGTTTTGATTTCGTGCACGCAGTGGTTTCATTGAGTCTGTGCCATGGGCACCGTGCCTGCCATTGCCCATAAGGCGGCCGTTTCTCCGCAGGCGTCCATGTCATGCGGAACGGGCCCCAATTAAATGAATCTGCAGAAGGCTGATCTTGCCCTCTTGGAATCCTAGGGCGGTGTGGTTCCGCTGCAGGAGGAGGCAGAAGCGGGTCTGCTTCAAGTTCCGCACCAGAGTTTGGCTCTGGTTTTGGCACTGCAGCATTTGGCGCCGCCGCTTCCAAACAAATTTCAGATTCACCATCAACCTCGCCTGTATCAGCAGGCCCCATGCATGCGACCTGCAGCAATCTAGCATCGTCATCTTCCCACACTGATGGCGCATAGGAGCTTGACCGGGGACTACCAATCTCCAAGTCCGAATCATCCTCTTCGTTTCTGGATTGATGCAGCTGCTCATCGTCCACTACAAAGCCAAAGCGAACCAAAGGGTCGTCCATGTCTGTGTTTGCGGACACATCAAGTGTGAGCGACAGCTGGGCCCCGAGGGCATCCGGCACGTCTTCTATGGCTTTGTCTTCCCTTCCTCCCTCCAACTCTTCTAGGAGTTCCCCATTGGAGGTGCCTTCCATTATTCCAGCGTAATAGATTTCCGCTTGGCAATGATGCAGTTTAAGCAGCTGGCCAGAATCAAACAAATTTTCGCAAACAGCTAATGCTTTCATGTATGCCATGGCTTTTTTACTGTTCAAATGAAGGGTGGAAGCATACCAAACACGTGGTGAACTTCGCTCAAGCACTGGAAGTTTTATGGCCTTGGTCTTTCCTGGTTTTTGCCTCAATTCCCAGCCTTTGTGGTTTAGCAGCTGCATCAGCTCCCAACTTGTCATGGACTGCGCAGCTTCTTGTGGCAATGCGGCCAGAACTGCTGCTTCCCGAAAAACCCGCTGGGGTTTTATCACTTCGTGCATGTGAATGAGTTCTTGGGCGCCCCGCTCTGTGAAGCACCATCGAGTCGCCAAATGCCCGAAATCACACTGCGCGCCCTCCTGCTTCCTTTTCATTATTGCGCCGCAAGTTTGGAGGTACACAGCGGCTGCCATTGTTTCTGCTTCCTCTGGCAAAATTTCCACACAGTTTTGATCACTGCACATTGGGAAGGCCCTAGCCAACACCAGTTTCCTTAACAACGCATGAGCTGCAGCTGGCAAAACTGTTTTGGATTTTAAGCCAAACAGCAGTGTTGACCCTTGCTTCCAGCACCGCATACTTTGAGTCAACACCAATAAATCTGAGGACAGGTCCGCAAAACACGATAGCACATGAACATGGGAAGCTATGCCAACAGCACTTTGTGGATCTGCTGAAACACACAGAGCTAGCTTCCCTTCATCCGAGCAGCAGCTTGCATTGCCATCTCTTGGCAAACGTAGAAGCTGGGCCCCGTGCATGGATACACACATATCCTCTGGCTCCAACCGGTTGGCTTCAGCTGCTGGTAATTTCACAACCCTTCTGCGGCTGGGATGGGTTGTAACAACGCGGAAAAAAACAACTTTGTCTACAGCGCTACCAACATCATCCAACTCCATTCTTTGATCTGATGACAGAGGTGGCGGCAGCATTGCCGCTGCGGGCGCAGGCACCACAGACAAGTTTGCACCTTCCAAGGTGTCGTCTAAGTCCACACACAGGTCCATGGACAAGTCAGAAGTAAGCTGTTGGTCAGCCACTGCAAGGACACCTGCTTGCTGAAAAGATGGTCTTATTTCCTTACACATAAAAAACAGGGGTCAAGAAGTATGGGGGCAACGCCATAATAGGAAGTAAAGACATACAGCACACTACCCATCGTGAGTAGCCGGAAAACGTGCCATAAACGGAAGTGCGTAACGCAATCGCAACGCAAAAACGCACGTTCGAAAAAAGCCAAACTGCACAAATAAATAAGTAAACATGTGGACATGAGAAAACACTGAAATCCACAAACAGCAACACGGAGTGCAGTCCTTTTTCCTGAGCTGAATTGGAGTCACACTGCCATCCATCGTTCGGAGGGATGGATTAGGGGTGAGAATTATACCTGCATACAGGAAAGGAAAAGGGTGAAAAGCATACCTGCATTCAGGAAAGAAAATGGGTACATAGCATACCTGCATTCAGGAGAAAAAATCCATCACATAGGATGGAACATAGGGTCAGGGAGGGCGGGCAAATTTCAAACATGGCGTCCTAAAAAACGCGAAACCCACCCACCCACCTCTTGAACATAAACTGTGGGAGAACATAAAAGTCATTGACATGTACCCAAGATAAGTGTTGACAAAGAAGCACAGCAGTCTGAGAAAAACACATCAAGAAAAGCGTTGCAAGACAAATGTTAACTGTTTGAAATTACAGTGTTGACATTTGAGACCCATACTTCAAGTGACCCCCAGAACCGCATAGCCTGCATTCAGGCAAACGGTTTTTTAGATTTAGGAAATAAAGAGTTATCACCACGTTGGGCGAAAAACCTCTTATTTCCTTACACATAAAAAACAGGGGTCAAGAAGTATGGGGGCAACGCCATAATAGGAAGTAAAGACATACAGCACACTACCCATCGTGAGTAGCCGGAAAACGTGCCATAAACGGAAGTGCGTAACGCAATCGCAACGCAAAAACGCACGTTCGAAAAAAGCCAAACTGCACAAATAAATAAGTAAACATGTGGACATGAGAAAACACTGAAATCCACAAACAGCAACACGGAGTGCAGTCCTTTTTCCTGAGCTGAATTGGAGTCACACTGCCATCCATCGTTCGGACCCATGGATCCCCCCCAATCACTTATGGGGACGGAAAACAAACTCCAGTGCATATTGGAAAGCTGCCAGCACCACGTTGTGTGCAATCATCTTTTGATTTTTCAACAAAGGATGCCTCTGAAGACGAGACGGAAAGTCGGCAATGTTAGAAGGTGAGGCAACCCTCAAAAACCAAGGCAGTATCATCGCTTCCTCGCACAAGGTGGAGGCAAGTCGCACCAGCAATGTTACAAATGGCGCTTTTGAGTAACCTTTTATCAAACCAAATCTTGCAACATCATTGTCAAGGCAGAAAACGACATGTTGTGAGCATAACACCGATGCCCAAAGTTTCATCGCCACAACTGTAGCAAGGGTTTCCAATTCAGCGATCGCATTCTCCTGCAGCTGAGCCATGAAGTGTTCAACCTGGTTGGATTCCAACTTGAGTTGGAACCAAGCTTCAACTTGCCCCTTAGGGCTGCACAGCACCCCACCGATGCCACCTGTCAAATTCGCCTCAAGGCAGGCGTCAGTCAAAACAAATCGAGTATGTCTGGTAGCCATGTTAATAGACCTCGGTAGGCCCGTCAGCAAACGGTCTCGAAAAAATTGCAAAGCATATCTCAGTTCATCGCTCACAGCATTTTTGAAAGGTTTTGCATAAACATGATCTGACACCGCTTGTAAAACATATTTGCCGGCCAGTCCAAATATCTGGCCATGTGCAAAAGTCAGCTTACCATTCAAGACTTGGCCCTCCTTGTACTGCAGGGTGCCCAGGTTCACAACACTGGTGATTAGCTCAACCAAGTCTTTTTTGCGCTTCTCGGTGTTCATAACTTTGATCTCCCCAGCAATGGTCTCGGCCAGGGAAATTGAAACACCCAAAGACGCCACCACTTCAGAAAAAGTGTCAGCTTTCGGCCCTTCTTTATCATATGCCCACCCCAACATTTCGAAAAGCAAGCTCATGGCTGACTCACTGCTGCTCTGTAATTGGCAATGACCACAAAATCGTCATAGTAACATGTTGTAGGCAAAAGCAAACACTTACAAGCAAGCCACTGTATGCATCTGGAGCATCGTATAAAAGCGTTCACCGCTGCCTTTGACCCAATTGGCAAGCAAACCTGCGAAAAAACCTCATTGGCCCGCTTGCGCGGATTGTAAACACATATGTATGAGAAAGCCCTTGATGTCGGAGCCACACACAACTGCCGATAGGCTGCAGCCAAGTCAAAGGAGCGAGCTTTCAACTCCGTGCTCCGTCCAACACTGCGCAGCCCAGTCATAAGCTGCAACATCATAGCACAAATTACATCCACGTTGTCAGCTGTAGCCTGGTCCTTGACCGTAACTGTTGCATTCACTGAGCTCATACTGTAATCATCTATTGGACGAAGCTTCTCACCCTGCTGCAAGAAGTGCCTTGAGACAACTGCATTTGGCTCCAGCGAATCCCAGGGTAGGGGGCCAAGAAGCCAGCCCCTCTCGACTTCATCAAGGGTTTTTTGGTAAAGCATCTCATCCAAGTTTGGATCTCCACAAGACGCGCTAGCTGTCCTCATGGCAGCGCGAGCCCTGCCAGCGTTAGGGGCAAGCTCGCCCACCGCCATAGTAGCAGGAACAAGTTTCGCTGGCAGCATCCCGCCGCCAGTCGGCAGTTCACCCACCAAGTCAAAGCCACGCTTGAGATCTTGCACCAGGCCAATGTCGGGATACCCTTCGTCCTGCAAGATACGCTCCAACAAAGCAATGCGCTTTGCAGACATGATGCTCCTCATGGGGCCAGGCATGTCTTGTAAGATGGCAGCTTCCTTCTCTTTCAAAGCTGCGGCCATTGGTAGGTACTTGCCAAACCATTTGCATCTGTGAATGACAATGTCGTGATAAGACCAGTGTACATTGGCATCAACCGCAACCTGCATAACATCCGAAATCCCTGACATGAGGTGTTGAGGGTGTCCCGCAAGTGCTACCTGTTCCAAGAAAAACTCAGGTGACCAAAAACGACCAAAAATAAGTTCATCCGATTCAACCTCTTTGTCACATTTCACCTGCCGGACCCCTGCACATTGGTTGCAGTCCTTGTCAGTTTTGTCCTCTGTTGCCGTCATACCATCACCCAAACTTTGTGTAACATTCGCCTGCAGCAAGTCCATGGCAACAGTACTATCGCCGCAACTGGTACACCCCTTTTGAGGAGTGCGGCGAAGCATACGAGTCTGGCATGGAATGAAAATTTCATCATTGTCACATAGAAAATTATGGCATTGCATTGTATTTCGCTTCGAATCCAAAGGAATATCGACAGCTCTGGGCACATGACGTACTTGTAGCACCTTTTGAAATTCAGGTACAAGCTGTGGCATACGTTTTGGCTGTTGATTCGTAGCCACTGCAGCCGACCGTGCCAGTTTTACACGCTTGGCAAGGTCTAAAGGACCCCACTGATGGAGTTTCTGTAAATGCTCTGCCACCCCACGCACCAAAACTTCACAAAAATTCTTTGGATACTCGGCTTCCAAAGCAGTGTCAAATTGCCCATCACGAAACTCATAAGGTGCATGTTCATGTAAACCATCACATTGAATTGCATAAGAACCCAGGTTCTCACAGTTGGTGGCGATGCCAGTACGCTTCAGTCGTTTGCCACCAAACATACACATATCAAACTGAAAAAACAAAACCTTGGTCTGCTCCTGGATTTGCTGGAAATATGAGGTTTGCCAAAGCCAGCTTCGCAACGGATTCTCAATGGTCCAAACTGTAGTGGAAGGCAAGCTCAAAATGAGCTTTTGCATGAAGTGATACAACCTGTTGGCTGCCCTGAGCCGGTCACGCGAATTCTGACTCAGCAAATGTGGAGGTAGTCCATCTGGGAAGTGCTTTGACCGCATCGGCCGTGGCCCAAAATGTGTCTTTGACATCCTACGCTCCCGTGCACGAGAAGCTGTACCGCATGGAATCCCAAAATGGACCCAAACGCATCTCGGGTCTGACACCCATTGCATGACCATCTCTTGAACTTCAGGTTTCTGAAGGTCCAAGCAAATCACCTGACTTTTGGGATGCTTCACTTTGTGATCAATTCCAAAACTATCAGGGAGAAGTGTCCTGATGCACGCAGTGAGGCCAGCTGTACCGCAAAACAGTTCAATACCGAAGCAGCCTTCCAGAGGTATCTCGACAGGATTGTGCGTTGCTCCATCATTAGCTGGCATCTTAGGCACATTGTTTGTCGTAGAGCATTGCACAAAGTCCCTTTTGGATCCTCTGCCAGCCTGTTTTCATTGGCCCTCATGTTCCGTCTGAGGGTGGTTCCTGTAGCACCCTGGCATGCAACACACATGTTCACGAGGGCATTTCTTATCCTTGCACTTGCCCAAATTGAAGTTGAAACAGATTGCTTTCCCCGAAGGCGTCTTGTGATGCATCCCATGAAGCTGATGTGGCATCGGCTGTCTCTTGTTCTTGCCTCCCCCTTTGCCCTTGGAGCTAGGGGCACCTCCAGTCTTGTTACCCCCGGGCGTTTTCTTGATTGGGGGAGTCTTTGTACTGGTCGCATTCGAGGTCTTATCATCATCACGGTGGCGTCCCAAGGGCACCGGCAGCATATGATATGTCACTGTGACATCATTGTGCAACTGATCAAATGCCAAATCAAGTGGTAAAACTCCAGCTGCATTGATGTGGTAAGGCGGTGACACTGTTTCTGCCAGCCTCATGAAAGCCTGCCTGTCAGCGCGCAAAAGTTGCGCATGCCCTGGACGTCCAAACCCAGGTGCAGGTAACTGGGTTAACAGCGCAAACAATCGGTTCACAAACTTCATAACTGTATTGTAAGATGCAATGCCCACCAAATCCATAGCTAATGCACGACGTGTCATAGCTTGCAACAGACTGAGGTCACTGGTGATGTCTGTCTCTTGATCATGTGGTTTGTCCTTTACCACCAGGCTGCTGCGCGTCTCATCAAGCTTGATCTGCTTGTCTGGCTTGTCACCTGAAAGTTCCTGTTGACGCGTCATGCATTTGCCTGGAGATATGTATTTCAGCTCACCAGTCTCAAGCATGGCTGAAAACTGGTCATACAGCCAATGACTTGGTTCCATGGGCCCAGACAATTCCAAACCTTGAAGTCGCTGACGCTGGGCTTCGATTCTTGCAGAACGCTCAGCAGGTGCTACCCTACGTGTGCTGGCATCATCAGGTGAGTGCACAGTTGAACGTAGGCTTGCAATGGTCAACGTCTGTGCTTCAAACAACACACGCTTCACAGCTGTTATCTCACTGAGTGTAGGGCCCACACCAAGACGCAAATGATTCATGAAGTCTGTCACTTGTTCAGTTGTAGGAGCAACACCAGGCGTTGTCACTGCATATGCCAAACGCCCTAACTTGTTGAGATCATTCCTCCCAAACGCTTCAATCCACTGCTCATTGAGGCCAGCACGCTTAGCTTGCGACTCAAACGCCGCCACCGATTCAAGCAAAGTGTTGCTAGCCATTCTGACACACGCGATCTAAGAAGGGCAGTAAAAGAAAGTTGTTGGATTCATCACACCAAAATTCACAACATTGAAGTTAAACATGCAGTGAGAACAGTAAGACAGCGAAAGCATCTCAGAAGTCAAGTCGTGCAAAATGAATGACATCATGTTGTGATAATGCTGAGGCTTGACACCTATGTGCGCATTCGCACTTCGAGCTGTGGCCATAGCTCTGCAATGAGATACAAAAATGTGTTCTCACATGACTCCAAAAATTGAGTCCATTTCACCGTGCATTCACGGCACATCTGACATCATGTCGGTTGAGCATTCTCAAGAAACATCTGATCACTCACAAATTCAACTGACATTTCAGTGCCCTTTCTGAGAGCTGCCACGCACATTTTCCAAGCTACGGCTGAGATGCAAACCAGTTCCTGCTGTTACGCAGGGTCCCTATGTCTGTCGACAGGGTGCACAAATGAAAGGAATGAAACAACATGCACAAAATCAAAGGTCAAGAAATCTGCAAATGAAACTTCACTTCTGAGCACGTCGCTTGGCATGAACAGCTTCCAACGCATCGGCAAGGTCCTGAACCTTGGTGATGACCTCACCCTTGAAACAGATTGCACACCGTGCCCATTTGAAAGAAGCCCCATGTTCCAAGTAGTTGTAGCTACTGCCAACCTTCCTGCCACACGCCATCAAGCCAGACACTTTGTTAGGCCTGTGTAAGACCCAGCTCTTTTTTTGCTGATACACCGGCTCCTCACAGTCCTTGGTCTCACCAGCAGCACCGTATTTCTGTTGCAACGGTTCTTCACACGCAGAGGAGCTTGATGAAGTCGAGCTCGACTCATCTGATGACTCTCGAGCTTGAGCAGCCCGGTCATCCTCTGCCTCACTGCCAGGTGCACCACAAAGGTCCCACTCGGGTTCTGTAAGATCCACAACACCGCAAACACCGTCAATACCATGTTGGTCCTCGGATCCAAAGGCACTGGGAGGAGCCTCTACCTTCACACGGGTCTTTGGAGGAGCATCTGAAACTGAAACTGCATCATCTGGCTTGCGCCTCACAAACCGGCCAGACCTTGTCTCATCTGGAAGAAAATGACCAGTTCTGATGTTCATCAGCATAGCCTCATACAACGCCAGGGGCCTACTGAGCATGTCGCGGGAGTAGCAGGCCAAGCTTTGCGACTGCAGCTCATGATGACCCAGCAACGTTCTTGCAGATTCATCCAAGCCATACTTTGCGCTCCAAGTGAGCGTTGTGGCTTTCATGCAGTGGCTTGTAACCACATTCTCACCATGCAGCCCCAACATGTGGTTGAGGAAATCGCCAATCTCTTCAGACGACAAATGTCGAGTGCCCAATGTGCCATTCATGGGAGGTCTGCACATAGCTCCCACTGGTTCTGCAGCTAGGTCAAACTGAACCTGATCCAAAATGTGAAACCACTCAACTGCCCAGAGTTTGTCTGTCACCCCACAAATGGGTGCCACCAGCGGCATCTGCATCGCCCGCTTCAAGGCTGTGGAGCCAGTCTTCTGAAATCTTGTTGAGCCTTCCACAAAACCAATTCGACCCAGCTCTGTTTCTGTCGTATCCAAAGCCAGGTCACTTAGGAATGCCAAGTCCGACCATCTTGACCGGCTGTAAATTGCAAAGAGGACACAACCAGCAATGTACCTGTCGAAGACGTTCATGTCAGACATCATGAACTCCTCTATGAATTTGACCTCAGCAAGAGTCAGCGGTCGGCTCTGCTTGATTGTGTCCCTTGCAGCATCCATGCGCCTCACTCTACCTGACAGCACAGGATCATCAATGATCTCATCCAGATCTGGCAGCCTCATGACATGCTTGCAAAAACGGAAGGCTTCCATCAATGTTTTTCCCTTTGTGCTGCCAGCGCCACCCACACTTGATTCATTCAAGTAAGCTGCAACATAATCAGATCTGACTGGCCACACACTGAGATTCTTCTTGTCCAGCCACGCAAAAAGTGCTAGCATGGTTGATGCTCGTTTGTTTGCAGTGCGCGGCGATTTGTTGCCAAACACATCCCTGAGGATACTACCATAGTCCCTTCCATCGCTCACTGCATCCCTGACTGCTGCACCAACTAAACCTGTATAGCAAGCACATGCCAAAACAGTGTGCCACTTCTTCAGTGCTTTCGTCCATGACTCTTCTATGGCTGTAAGATGATCCACATCACGTTTCAACTTGACGACCTGTGAAAAAATGCAGTCAGTGCGGTCACGCTTCAGAATCTTACTTGAGACACCTGTCAAAGCATCAACACTTGACTCAGTTGGCTGTGCATCCTCGAGGTCAGGAGGCAAAGGACATGAAGCCAAATTGGATGCCAAAAAATCGTCATTGCTTCCAAAAATTGTTGCAAAAACTCCGGATTCCCACGGCAGTGACTGAGTGAGGTTCCGACTGTTGACAAAATGCGCCTCCTGCAAAGCCCGATCAACCTGTTGGCCAATCCATGCTGCACCTTCGTCCACAAGTCCATGCAATGCTGCGTCAACCTGAGCATCATGCGACAAATCATCAACATCAGGAATATCAAATCTGTCAGTAGGGTGTTGAACATCTGTATGCGTACGGCTCCAAACTGTCAAAGAATCAACCAGACTGTCATTGTTTGCGTTTGCAATTGCAACACGTCTGTTTGCATTCACCACTGGAACAGGTTCAGATGTATCTGCTCCAGCTCCATACAGTTCAACGTCCTTGATCACCACGTCGAAAAATTCGGCCATACGCAAACCCCTACTCAGCAAATTTCAAACATGGCGTCCTAAAAAACGCGAAACCCACCCACCCACCTCTTGAACATAAACTGTGGGAGAACATAAAAGTCATTGACATGTACCCAAGATAAGTGTTGACAAAGAAGCACAGCAGTCTGAGAAAAACACATCAAGAAAAGCGTTGCAAGACAAATGTTAACTGTTTGAAATTACAGTGTTGACATTTGAGACCCATACTTCAAGTGACCCCCAGAACCGCATAGCCTGCATTCAGGCAAACGGTTTTTTAGATTTAGGAAATAAAGAGTTATCACCACGTTGGGCGAAAAACCTCTTAGCTTTGAGCAAAGCGTTGAAAACCGCAATGACTCTTCGGAGAAGCTATAGAGGCAGTGCGGGGCCATCCGCTCTTGCAAATGATGTGCGGCAGCGAGCCGCTCCACGTTGCCAATATTCCATTGACGTTGCCGCCCAGCTTGTGGAAGAAAAGCGCGCAAAGCCGCTGCTTCTTGCTTCTCCTTCTCCTTCTTGCGGGCTGCCCGCTTCTTTGCAGCTGCCTTCACAGATACAAACTGCGTAGTTGGGTCCAGGGAATACAAGACTTGGTCTGCCACTTGGCACTTCAACCGCCTTGTGTATTTCTGGCGCTTGGCTTCTGTCCACAGTGGACGCATTGAAAACCCTAATTGTCGAGCCAAAACATCAGGGTCATCAACAAGATCATAGCAAGCGGCAAGCTTTCGGCAGTTGCTTGGTTCAGCAACTACTGCACGGATCTCTTGAAAGCGTAATCTTGTGCTCACAAAAGCACCGCTGAAGCGGCCACGTTTGTTCACAAAAGTATTGACTATAGAATGGTCACCTTCTTGCACCCTTTCAACGGTCGGTGCAAATTGCAAGCTCCAAACAAATTTGCGAAGTGTTGGTAGGTCCTCAAGAGGCGCGCCTCCAACAAATGCTTCCATTTCTCTTCGTCCTTCTGTCCCTGCGGCAAGATACTTTAAGGTCAAACGGTGGTGCAAACTGGCTTGGGGCAAAGCGTCAAACCTCTGCAAAGCGCCTTTAGCCAGGTGCCTGGCGTGAGCAGCATCTCTGTGGTTGAGGGCTACCATAACCCATGGCAAGGCTTCCCAGCATTGCAATTTCAAGCGGAGGTATTCCACCATGGTGCTTTTCCCCAGGGCCAAATCAGCAAGGGTTGATCGCACAGCCTCTTCATCGTTGCAGCAATTGAATGCCAAGATCTCATGCACATATCCTTTTTCAAGCTCATCCAATAACGGCCACAATTCACCACTAGCGAGCTCCACTGCTCGCTGGCCAGCTAAGGGGCATTCGAAAGCCTGCCCGTCACCTTCTCCTGTTGAAAACCCGAATGTTTTGCGCGCTGCTTCTAGATACTGACCAGGCGAAACTTCAGAAGCAACTTCTGCACCTGCGCTGCCCATGTCTTCACTGACAGCGGTCTCTGCAGAAGTCCGCCGCAACCAGCTGTGACAACTGCAGGATTCAGCCCATGCACTCAAGTCTTCGCTGAAACTCCCAAGCTTCTGGAGCATGGCAGTGTACATCCACCAAGCCTCAGATTCAATGGCTTCTGTAACAGCTTGCATTTTGAAATCCGGGTCTTGCGGCTCCCTCTCCGCTCCGTCCCCTTCTGCTTCATTTTGCTCAGAAAAAAGTTGCGCAAATTTGTCCGCTCTCCAAATCTTCTGCAAAAGGAACTTCAAAGACAGCATTTTTGGCAAGATTTGGGTGATGGTGTTCCAGCGCCAAAGGGCTGGTTTTGGCGCAGCCGTGTCAAATTTTCCTCGGAGCCATTCCCATGGGGTCCCAAGCACGCAGGTCGCCACCAGCCTGTTTCTGAGATGTTTGTAGTGCAGCAGGGCAGCTATTGCTTTGAAACCTACAACCCAACTATCAAACCCATTCAGCTTCATGTGCACATCTTTGGCCATATTGTGGAATATGTGCAGCAAGCCTGGCGACGGTATCGAGTTGGGCAGGAAATATTCAGAGCTTTCATCATTGTCGGAATCAGAATCGCCGCCGGCCAGGTTCACCCAATCATCTTCGGATACCAAGCCTGCATTGGCATCCGAAACCCATGCAGGACAAAGCTCTGTCAGCTTAAGACCTTGGGCAAGCGAGAGCCCCCCTTCTGTGCCCATGTCTGTGCATACGCATACAACTTTTCTCAGTGCTTTCCGCGCCAATTTGAAATCTTGTGTTTCAGCAAGTACCTTTCGAAAAATGCAAAGCATTTTCTTTTCGAGCGACGAATCCCCACTGCCCAGCCCAAGGGGAATTTGCCTGTGCAAGGCGATGGCTTTCGAAAGGAAAACTCCATCTTCATGTCGTCTTTCTGCTATTTCCATCGACAAAGCAAAATCTTTGTTCGACACGGCTAGCTGGAAATCCTGAACAGAAGCTTGCAAGCGGCGAGCAGCTGCCGCACTGGGTTCAAGCTGTTCTTGGGGCACAATCCTGAGCATTGACAGCAGCCAATCAGTCCCGCCTTGTGGGCTGCTGTCTGCCCACAAATACAAGTGTCCAATTGACTTTGCGAAGAACTCTCTGGCAAAATATGTGCAGAGCGCCGCGTCAATCTTTAGCTGGGACTCACTGATTCGCGTCCGCCCAGGCAGCATCTTGGCTGATTGCTCAGCATTTTCTGGCTCGCAGCCAGCGCTTTGCAAACTGTGCTGGATCGTCTCTGCTAACTTGTCAGCGCGCAAAAGTTGCGCATGCCCTGGACGTCCAAACCCAGGTGCAGGTAACTGGGTTAACAGCGCAAACAATCGGTTCACAAACTTCATAACTGTATTGTAAGATGCAATGCCCACCAAATCCATAGCTAATGCACGACGTGTCATAGCTTGCAACAGACTGAGGTCACTGGTGATGTCTGTCTCTTGATCATGTGGTTTGTCCTTTACCACCAGGCTGCTGCGCGTCTCATCAAGCTTGATCTGCTTGTCTGGCTTGTCACCTGAAAGTTCCTGTTGACGCGTCATGCATTTGCCTGGAGATATGTATTTCAGCTCACCAGTCTCAAGCATGGCTGAAAACTGGTCATACAGCCAATGACTTGGTTCCATGGGCCCAGACAATTCCAAACCTTGAAGTCGCTGAGGCTGGGCTTCGATTCTTGCAGAACGCTCAGCAGGTGCTACCCTACGTGTGCTGGCATCATCAGGTGAGTGCACAGTTGAACGTAGGCTTGCAATGGTCAACGTCTGTGCTTCAAACAACACACGCTTCACAGCTGTTATCTCACTGAGTGTAGGGCCCACACCAAGACGCAAATGATTCATGAAGTCTGTCACTTGTTCAGTTGTAGGAGCAACACCAGGCGTTGTCACTGCATATGCCAAACGCCCTAACTTGTTGAGATCATTCCTCCCAAACGCTTCAATCCACTGCTCATTGAGGCCAGCACGCTTAGCTTGCGACTCAAACGCCGCCACCGATTCAAGCAAAGTGTTGCTAGCCATTCTGACACACGCGATCTAAGAAGGGCAGTAAAAGAAAGTTGTTGGATTCATCACACCAAAATTCACAACATTGAAGTTAAACATGCAGTGAGAACAGTAAGACAGTGAAAGCATCTCAGAAGTCAAGTCGTGCAAAATGAATGACATCATGTTGTGATAATGCTGAGGCTTGACACCTATGTGCGCATTCGCACTTCGAGCTGTGGCCATAGCTCTGCAATGAGATACAAACATGTGTTCTCACATGACTCCAAAAATTGAGTCCATTTCACCGTGCATTCACGGCACATCTGACATCATGTCGGTTGAGCATTCTCAAGAAACATCTGATCACTCACAAATTCAACTGACATTTCAGTGCCCTTTCTGAGAGCTGCCACGCACATTTTCCAAGCTACGGCTGAGATGCAAACCAGTTCCTGCTGTTACGCAGGGTCCCTATGTCTGTCGACAGGGTGCACAAATGAAAGGAATGAAACAACATGCACAAAATCAAAGGTCAAGAAATCTGCAAATGAAACTTCACTTCTGAGCACGTCGCTTGGCATGAACAGCTTCCAACGCATCGGCAAGGTCCTGAACCTTGGTGATGACCTCACCCTTGAAACAGATTGCACACCGTGCCCATTTGAAAGAAGCCCCATGTTCCAAGTAGTTGTAGCTACTGCCAACCTTCCTGCCACACGCCATCAAGCCAGACACTTTGTTAGGCCTGTGTAAGACCCGGCTCTTTTTGTGCTGATACACCGGCTCCTCACAGTCCTTGGTCTCACCAGCAGCACCGTATTTCTGTTGCAACGGTTCTTCACACGCAGAGGAGCTTGATGAAGTCGAGCTCGACTCATCTGATGACTCTCGAGCTTGAGCAGCCCGGTCATCCTCTGCCTCACTGCCAGGTGCACCACAAAGGTCCCACTCGGGTTCTGTAAGATCCACAACACCGCAAACACCGTCAATACCATGTTGGTCCTCGGATCCAAAGGCACTGGGAGGAGCCTCTACCTTCACACGGGTCTTTGGAGGAGCATCTGAAACTGAAACTGCATCATCTGGCTTGCGCCTCACAAACCGGCCAGACCTTGTCTCATCTGGAAGAAAATGACCAGTTCTGATGTTCATCAGCATAGCCTCATACAACGCCAGGGGCCTACTGAGCATGTCGCGGGAGTAGCAGGCCAAGCTTTGCGACTGCAGCTCATGATGACCCAGCAACGTTCTTGCAGATTCATCCAAGCCATACTTTGCGCTCCAAGTGAGCGTTGTGGCTTTCATGCAGTGGCTTGTAACCACATTCTCACCATGCAGCCCCAACATGTGGTTGAGGAAATCGCCAATCTCTTCAGACGACAAATGTCGAGTGCCCAATGTGCCATTCATGGGAGGTCTGCACATAGCTCCCACTGGTTCTGCAGCTAGGTCAAACTGAACCTGATCCAAAATGTGAAACCACTCAACTGCCCAGAGTTTGTCTGTCACCCCACAAATGGGTGCCACCAGCGGCATCTGCATCGCCCGCTTCAAGGCTGTGGAGCCAGTCTTCTGAAATCTTGTTGAGCCTTCCACAAAACCAATTCGACCCAGCTCTGTTTCTGTCGTGTCCAAAGCCAGGTCACTTAGGAATGCCAAGTCCGACCATCTTGACCGGCTGTAAATTGCAAAAAGGACACAACCAGCAATGTACCTGTCGAAGACGTT
>CAMXCT020004550.1:0-35055 GCA_947184155.2 Cladocopium goreaui | reverse complement strand
GTATATTAAACCAATACAATGATTTATCGATGTCCAATGGGGATATTGAATGGGAGAGTGATATTATCCATACTCCATTCAATCTCCCATTAAACCATAATAATACTATAATCATTCTCCAATGGGAATTTAATGGGAGATTGAATGGGACGATGGAGGAGAATGGTGACTTGTATGGATTGGTTGGTTGGGGGATGGCTCATTTCATGGGAGGTAAACAATGAGTCTTGAATATATGTTTTACAACCAGCAATATTGCCTTGCGGCGTTTAAAGAAACAAGAACATGATGGATGAACATGGTGGCTTGGTATGGATGAGGTGAATTTGGGCCGCAGACTTAAGCATCTTAATCACATTTCAACGGGGGTAAGTGTATGGCATTGAGCCAAATGAAATCGATAATAGTGCATGATAATCATGTCTTTGTTTGATGAGAATGTGGATCTTACTCCATAAACACTGGGGCGTTGACATCCATGGGAAAGATCTGGAGCAGGGATTATCACCTAAATATTGCAGAATAATTGGTGGTTTATTGGAGATGCTTTGGACAATCTGGGACTTGACCAACAAAGTTTGGGGTTGGACACACAGACATAGATGATAGTGATGGATGGCAAAAGGGATATTATATAATAGATTTAAATCCGCGAATTCAACAACCAAATGATGATCATGGTGTCATGATGGGGGATGAGGGGCAATTAAAAAAAACATAGATACACAGGCTTTGACAAAATCTTCAAATCGAATGGCGCGGAGATCGGTGGTGGATTCCGATGGTGCCTTTAAAGGGAGCACTCCTGCCGCAAGGGCTCACCAGGAACAATACACATCAAGGAGACCCTGCTGGATTCCTGCGATGATGGATAGCATTCGTTCTCAGGCAGACTTTGACAATCATTGTATTTTAATACGTTATTGTGATTTCAGTATTATACAACATTTTAATGCATTATACCACTTACTAGCACTAGAGGACTAGTCTATCCCATCACCAAGTATAGTCTTTGTTTCTCTTCGCATACTTTGTCACTATCTATAACGTTTTTGCTGGTGGTGTCAACTGGTTGTTTGTTTCGATTGTTTTCCCTAGGATGATGATACCAACTGATTACTGTTGTTCAGTGGTTTGTAGACAGGTTACTTCTGGGGTATGTTGCGAATTCGTGGTTCTGTCATACTCCTCAATCAGCCAGGAAGGAGATCAATCAACCATCACTTGTCACTGATATCACCATATGTTTGATACATATTGGTCCAAAACAAAAACTAAAACCAGTATATAAATTATACGTATAATATATGATTGATGGTTAAATGGAGTCCCATTCAATTCCCGTTGATCTTTTCACAGATCAACCATCATTTATCGTTGCATCCCATAGTTTTTCTTCTTGAAAACATTGGAAAGCTACAGTATACAAAACTCATGTAAATGCTAGGCAAATCACCATTTGAATGTTTCAGATAAAACTTGATGGGTTCAGGATACTATCCTGGTTGGCTCTACCTCTCCTTCGACTATGGGCTGACGTGGGCCCCGTCCAGCTTCGACGGAAGCAGCGGCTGCACCCACGTGGCTGTCTCCGAGGATGGTCTGTGGATGGTGAGTGGAGGAGTGCCATGGCGTGAAGACGACACTGGTGGGTTTAAGTTGGCCAACAAGAAATTGTGATTAATATAATCAGGGAAACTGTTTTAATGCGGACAGGATTAGGGATTTACATAACCTACGAGATCATATTTAGACATTGTTATATCTGGTTGGTGGTTTGGAACATGTTTTTTCCATATGAGTATTGAAAATAATAATCCCAACTGACTAATATTTTTCAGAGGGGTAGGTATACCACCAACCAGATATTATATGAAGGTTAAACATGGTGATTTACCCATGTATCATGTGGGATGTCGCCAGGCTGATGAACCTGGGATGCATCACCAACGGTGGTGCCCCCAAACGTTATAAATTGGCGTATAAACCCCATGAATACTATAGATATATCACCAACAAAAACCATAGTTATTGGAGTTATGTTCACCAACTTAGTTATCGAACGGGGGCACCAGCTTGTATTGTATTTCTCAACTGGGATTGAGCATAAGCTCTATAGGATATTTGACTCAGAACCCTTCCCCGGTCATGGGTCAGTAGCTGCCTATGACTGGTGTTAAGACTGGGATGATGGGATGTTTGTTTCATCGCATGGTTTCTATCATGTGTAATTAATATGGTTAAAACAATGCCATAAACCACCCATGACTGGGTGCATAAATTGTGATTGCCATCGCTGGGTTTCAAAAAAAAAACATTCTGCGCGCGGGGTCCGAGGGACCAAAGGTTGATTCAGCACCCAGTGATATTGTTGGTTTCACCTTCCCTCAATTCCTAGAATTGGATGAAGAGAAGATGTACAGAAAACCATGCTTTTCTGCTGGTGTGTTGCCATGCATTTCGTGGCTTTGCGAGAAACCAAGTCAGCCAGACTGACCTATTTTTGGTTCCTGCCCCCATTTGGGCAGATTTCTGCAGGTCTTTGGTCCGCCCTTCGTTTCCTTCGATGCCGGCGACTCCTGGACCGCGGGTCAGCTGGGTAGCAGCACCACCACTGTGACAGACACCACGGCGACAAAGACGACGACGGCCGGAGGGAAATCTGGGTGGGATGACCTGGGTCGGAAATTGGGATCAAAAATCAGATAAATTCTGGAATTGTTGATGATGATGATGATGATGATGGTTGGTGCTTGTATGCCCATGGACCACATGAAAAACATGAGGATATTGACTCCGTAGACCACTCAATTTGAAGATATATGAGGCGCCTAACAAGTCCCATATCAAGTACAGTAGATTCAAGTAGCAAAGTCATCCGCTTCAGACTTCAGACCTGATGGTTTCTAATGTTCTATTACATTTCATGTGAATTCTCATACCCATGCATTGAGAGTCCTTGTGACCCAACATGGCCCAACCATCAGAACCAATTTACATCCTTGGTTTTGGATGCTGCTCACTTGGAGGTGAGTAGTGTGGACTGTAGCAGTATCTTTCGAGAAGACCGACTCATATTTGTTGAAGATCTACCCATATAGTTGTGCATGATTTTAGCTGCTCACATTATGCATATACTCCATCTTGTCATCGTGCTAGCAAGGAGCCAGGCCCTGGTTTTTGAGTCCGGCACTAGGGACGATAAAGAGGACGACAAGAATACAAAGCTGCGGAAATCATGAGCCGTGGACACGGATACCCTCTGGTAAACAAACATAACTATGGAAAATCACCATGCTATTGATGGGTAAATCAACGAAATCTATGGCCATGGCTTCAATAGCAAACTGTTCGTCTACCAGAGGGTATATCTTCCATGCCCATGCGATTGGCTCGTGAACATCCCCCAAGGTACCAGGCTAATAGCAAGTTCCATCTGTCAACGTCGCCACAGCCAGGAAGCTTTTCTCATGGTCAACAACTCCAACACCACCCAAACCACCACTACTGCCACCACTACCTTCAGATCCACCACTTTCAGCACAACCACTGATGCCTGGTCGCTGTGGGTCCTCACTTCCTGGTTTTTCGGGATTACCAAGCATCCAAAGTTGAGAAATGTTGTGGCTCAGCATTTTCTAAACGAATAGGAAACCCACTAAAAGAAACATGTTTTGCGATGATCAATCTTCAGTTGATGCTTTGACATGTTTTGACCCTGGGACCAGCCTGCGAGAGGGCTTGTTATTATACAAGTAGCCATGTAAGGCCCAACTTTCAGATTCCAGCTTAGTTTTTGCTGGGTTCTTGAGTATATTATTCATGTTCCATAGATATATAATGATATATATATACATATGACAGGCTCTTGAGTGTATTATTCATGTTCCATAGATATATGACAGGATGTTCGCTCTCAAGTCAGAAAACCACCTTAAAATGGGGCCCCACTGGCTGAACACTGGAAGTTTCACTGATCCACGTGGTTTGGAAACCTGCGCCATCCATATCTCCAAGGATGGCACCAGCACCAGTCGGGTGACAAGCACAACTTCAACTGCTGAAGACGAAGCTGAAGCTTCGATGCAAGGGGGAAGCCGGAACTGGGTCCTGCATTGAACCTGTTGAGGGTTTCTCTCATTTTTTGCGGGTGCATTATTAATTCCATCGACTGGTCAATCATCATGTTCACCATTAAAAGGCATTTACCCTCTGGTAAACTAACGTAACCATGGGAAATCAATTTTTTTTAATGGGTAATTCCACTATAAATGGTCATGTTCAATAGCTATGTTAGTTTACCAGAGTGTACACAAGACACGTCCCAGAAACATGGTGGAGTTCACCAGACTTGATGTTCAGCCAACACAATGAGTTGACCGAAGTGGATCTGGAAGCCAGGATACACGAAAGTGGTGAACACCTTAGACCATCTTAGACCTATCATTTGGGGATGATTTTGTTTACGCTCCATAATTTTATAGTGATATTGAGGATGGTTTATTATTAATAAGGGTTTTCCAGAGTTTATGTATGTTACATACAATCCATCTCCAAGGATTTGTCACCTGAGAGGTAAAATTATCATAGACCGTAGGATTTGGGGATTCCAATTTTGAGAAAACCCCGTGCCGCACAGAATATTCCATCCATTTGTTGTCTCGTCACAAGGCCACCCTCACTCTGACTTACACCTATCTGAACCTGAAATTGGCATGGCTGGAACCCCAACTTCTTGGAAAAGCAGAATATGCAATACTTTTTGTCGGGCTGCATTTCAAGTTTCTTTTTTTGTCCCAGGTAGTTGGACCTAGGAAGCCTCTGCATCTTACAAGCTACCTTGACGTTTGCTGCCACCCCATGTTGACGTGAACCATCCACTATCATCTGAAATTTGTTGCTGTTCCTGGCTTTACTGACGAGTCAACAAAAACAGTGCTTTAACCAAACGGCAGATGTAACGGTCCAACTGATTACATATCGCTCCTCTTCCTCGAACCCCCTGTCGACCCGAGGGCACTACAACTGGCAACTTCCCTTCTCAGTATGTTCTGGTCCTGTGCTCCTTGCTCCTCTCTCCCTGAGCCATGCTGACGTTTGAGCCCACGTTTCCGCGTGTGCCTGTGCTTAGTGAAGATATCTCTTGGGGCGCAACAAAGTCTTGTGCCCTGGGCCGTTATTCAAGAGACTTGGGAGCAAGTTCATGTGCAATGTGCATAGTTTTTAGTAATTATTGTAATGTGGGTAAAACAATGCCATAAACCACCCCCCAGTCATCACCATTTTTATAGGTGGTATGGTTACCATTCCCAAATGGGTGGTTTATGGCATTGTTTTACCCGCTATAGTTTGTTTGACAAGAGGTTCCCAACTCTGAGTTGGGTTTGAAATCTTCAGCATTGTCCAGGGCTTTGCGACTCACAAAGTGAGGCAAATTGGCGCAGGCTGTGAACGATGTGAAGAAAAGGAGACGTGACGGCATCCACACACACAGAGATGTTGGTAGGGGTAGCCATATGTCCATTTGACAAAAATAGTTGACAGAAGTTTTGTACTAGTTGTTGACAATTAGTGTGGACCTACTTGTTTTTCCTCTTCGTTATGAGGCGGCACGCAACTAAATTCACCAATTCTGCAAGGCAGCGCTACCAAACCCGCTAGGCTCGCGCTAGTTTTTTTTTCACACCCATGTTCAAGGATTTTTTTTGTGTTCTTGTCTGCTTGTTATTTCAACATGAAGAAAAGTCAAGATGTAACACTTAGCTCCTTAAACCTAAGGATGTCTTTGTGAATTTCTGTGCTACTCAACAATTGTCCTATATTTTTGAGGTTGCGGCTCAACTTTGCGAAGTTGTACGTAATTTTACCCGCTAGATCCCCGCTAGCAATGCGCTAGCAAAAGTTTCAAAAAACGGTTTTGGTTGACCCGTGACTCAGTCGCCACCAGAGAACTTGTAGTTTATCCTGTCTGTTTGACAAAAGCAACAGTGACAGCAAAGGCAACGACCAGCTCTGCAGATATTCCAGTTCCACCACTAACAACTAGTAGCGGCATTCACTTCATATAGACGCGCGTTAGCATTTACTGCAGGCTTTAGCTACGGCTTCAAACATGAAAGATAAAATTAAAATGCAGAGTTTCAGACTATTTCGGTCAGTCATGGTTTTAAAGGCGCAATAAGAAGCGGCACACAAGGAATTACGATTTATCAACAAAACCAGGAAAAATGGCAAACCGTCATATGTATAAATGCACATGTGTCTGTGTATGTATGTATATATATATATATACATATTGTGTGTAACATATACATATATATGATCCCCCTTACCATTTCCACTACTAAAAGGGTGAACACGTGCTTGGTACCATCCTCTGATTCGTGGATAATTCAAGCAAAAAAAATGGACCCGTGCACCAGTGTTTGTAGTAAAAGGGTGTGCACTGTATCTTGTAGCGGCGTTCCATTTTACACTCATAAATCGGAAACGCATTTTGTAGTGATTTATTTTGGGATGCGTTGTGTCGTGCCGGAAACCCTATAGCCCTCTTTTACCAGTTATGCTCGGTCACATTAACATATAGCTTGGACCCTCAGACCATTTTTGGCTCTTGACTCACGATTATTTCGTGGTAAGATGAGCCCCCAAAAATTCGAAAAAAAGCAAATAAGGTAGAGACTTTAAGACGGAAAAATGGGACAGACTTGGTTTCAAAACCCATCAATTGAATTTGAAGTTGTGCGCTCAGATCGTTTTTAGCTCTGACGATTGCAGTTCAAAACCTCTGCGCCGTGCTTTTGTCACACCTTTTTTGGCCATCACATGCGATTATTAATTAAAATCTAAATCTATCCCATTCTACTAGGTTCCTGCTCTTTTTGTCCAATAGTCAAGTTTCACCCCAGTTTAACGAATCCATGCTCAGAGCTCCTTTCACCCACAATGTCACAAAGCACAGATTCGATGCGTGATGTCCTAGTTTCTGGATGACTTGTGTCATGCACTGCATTTTGTAGTGACACACGCGTGCACAACCTTTTGTAGAACCTACTGCGCCCCCCTCCAGATAAGCCCCAAAAAGTTCGAAAAGCATGCTTTTTATGTAGAGACTTTAAGAAGGAAAAATGGGACAGATTTGGTTTCAAAACCAATCAATTGAAACTGAAGTTGTGCGCTCAGATTGTTTTTGCTGCCCCATAGCTCTGACGATTGCAGTTCAAAACCTCTGCGCCGTGCTTTTGTCACACCTTTTTTGGCCATCACATGCGATTATTAAATAAAATCTAGATCTATCCCATTCTACTAGGTTCCTGCTCTTTTTGTCCAATAGTCAAGTTTCACCCCAGTTCAACGAATCCATGCTCAGAGTTCCTTTCACCCACAATGTCACAAAGCACAGATTCGATGCGTGATGTCCTAGTTTCTGGATGCTTAGCATGTTCGTTCGGTACGGTTGGGCGTTGGGAACGCGCGTTTTAAAAACTCGCGTTCCAGAACGCGCGTTCTGAGTGAATCCTTTTTTTCTAATGATATAAAGTTAACTTATTTCCTGGGCTTGGACACTGAAACCTTTTTCCCCCCAAATAAAAAAGGAATTTGAGAGCTCTTATGGGCTCAAAATGGTGTATGAAGCCACCAGAAAGTTGATCTTCCCAACTCCGGATCCTTTTTTGGGTGAAGCCAAAAAAGTTCTGGCCTCACCAGGCTTGTGGGGCAAGTTAGCTTTCCTTCCCGGATCCTTTTTTTCTCTGAAAGGAAAAGATTCTGACCTCTCACAAATTTTATCGTAGTGCTAATAGCAGAGGTCTAAGAATACTTTGAAACATTGTTGAAAAATTCTATGTGACACAGCGGGTCCTTTTTGCAAGGAGCAAAAAAAGGATTGGGAGGCTTCTGGGATCCATAAAACCACTAAAAAACCCCTGCGTTCGGAACACGCGTTCCAGAACGTGCGTTTTGCGTTCTGCGTTTTGGTCGTGCTAAGTCTGGATGACTTGCGTCATGCACTGCATTTTGTAGTGACACACGCGTGCACAACCTTTTGTAGAACCTACTGCGCCCCCCTCCAGATAAGCCCCAAAAAGTTCGAAAAGCATGCTTTTTATGTAGAGACTTTAAGAAGGAAAAATGGGACAGATTTGGTTTCAAAACCAATCAATTGAAACTGAAGTTGTGCGCTCAGATCGTTTTTGCTGCCCCATAGCATTTCCCCTAGTAAATGCTATGACCCATTTAGTAGCGAATCATTATTTTCATTGCAACCCGTTTTCACTACAAAATGGTTCCGTAAAGTCATTTTGTAGTGACCAACATTGGCTTTTGATCCATCATAAAAACACCCAAACCATTTTGTAGCAAGGGGGGTTGGTTCAGATTCAAGCTTCATTTTGTAGTATAAGGCTGTGTTTGTAAACGGTTTAGTGGGCACAACTTCTCTGCAGAATGCACACAGGGATTATATATGTATATATTCTATGCATATCATGTGATATATAAATATGTATACATGTAATGTCATGTGGGTGCTCTTTGATATTTCTAGTACTGGGACGATTCCTACGGCCTAAGGGATATGATTGATATTAAGATGTATTAATGCATAGTTGTGTTCGTCTAATGCGTAGCCATCAGTCAGTTAACATGCCTGGAATCGTGGGCTCTAGCTATTTAAGGGATGCCCGCAGAGGTTTATGTAGAAATCTTGAAAAGCAAGTAGTGGCCAGTGTCAAACCCAGATTCATCAACCTTGGTCTAGGGAGGGTTGCCACCAAATAATGATCACCTAAAATGCCACCAGAGAAATTAAGCCGCCCAGGCTGCCGAGGGCGTTCTATCTAGGGGTGACATTACAGGTTTCAACAAACTAGTTCAACACATTCCCTCCCTGCCAGGTGAGGTTCTCTAGATTTTATCAGAGCTGCATGCCGCCAACCTCCTCCTCAACCTCCTCAACTGAGCTCCAAATCTCAGTGGGCACCGGACCTCAACCGCGAGCTTCAGATCTTAGTGGGCACCGCCAGACCTCAACCGCGAGCTCCAGATCTCAGTGGGCACTGCCGGACCTCAACCGCGAGCTCCAGAGCTCACAGCGGGCACTGGACCTCAATTGCGAGCGCCAGGCACTCCCAGATGTCAACGGCGAGCGTGTGATGTCAGTCGGCAATGGCAGACCTCAACGGCCAGCGCCAGATGTCAGATAGAATGCCACAAAGACCGCCAGATAGAATGTCAGAATATATATGCCAGATGGAATGTCAGAATATATGTCAGATAGAATGCCCGATAATTATAGTGCCAGAATATGTGTCCCATAGAATATTAGTTGGTGGAAGATCACTCGAACAAAGCAATTTTTAGTGCAACCTTGCTTTATTGGGCTTAGCACATTCATCATATGTGGGACTGACGTACGTTTGAAACAAAACGTCGGAACCTCCACCCTGAATCAAAATCACCAAACGATGTGTTTCACTGTGAATGTGGTTATTGACTTGATATGTTCATATCCCTGTTCTCTGAAGTTGAGATTATATATATATATATGTATTCTTATACTTACATGTACAGAATATCTATGTATGCATGCATGCATGCATGTATGTATGTATGAATGTATGTGTGTACGTTATGTAATGTAATGTATGTTTGTATGTAATCTAATGTAACCTAAGTATGTAATGTAATGTATGTATGTAATGTACGTAATGTACGTAATGTATGTAATGTATGTAATGTATGTAATGCATGAATGTATGTATGGATGGATGGATGGATGTATGGATGGATGAATGGATGGATGGATGTATGTATGTAATGTATGTAATGTAATGTAATATAATGTAATGTAATGTAATGTAATATATGTATGCGCGTTATGTAATGTAATGTATGTATGTATGTATGTAATGTATGTACGTTTGTATGTATGCAGTATGTATGTGTGTATGTAAAGTATGGACGTATGTATGTATGCAGTATGTATGTGTGTATGTAATGTATGCAATGTATGTAATGTAGTGTAATGTAGTTTAATGTATTGTAATGTAATGTTTGTATGCATGTGTGTATGTGTGTATGTGTGTATGTGTGTGTATGTGTGTATGTATGTAATGTATGTATGTATGTATGTATGGATGTATGTATGCATGTAATGTAATGTAATGTAATGTAATGTATGTATGTATGTACCTATGTATGTGTGTATGTATGTATGTATGTATGTATGTACTGTATGTATGTATGTATGTATGTATGTATGTATGTATGTATGTATGTATGTATGTATGTATGCATTAATGTAATTTAATGTAATGTAATGTAAAGTAAATTAATGTAAGCATGTATGTATGTAATTTAATGTAATTTCATGTAATGTAATGTAATGTATGTGTGTATGTGTGTATGTATGTTTTTAAGTATGGATGCACATATGTATGTATGTATGTATGTATGTATGTATGTATGTATGTATGTATGTATGTATTTATGTATGTATGTATGCATGTATGTATTGATGTAATGTATGCATGTAATGTATGTATGCAGTGTATGTATGTATGCATGCATGTATGTATGTATGTATGTGTCTATGTATGTATGTACGTATGTATGTATGTAATGTAAGTAAATAAGTATGTGTGTACGTATGTATGTATGTATGTATGAATGGATGTATGTATGTATGAATTTATGTATGTATGTATGTATGTATGTACCTATGTATGTATGTATGTATGACATATTATACATTTTTTGTTTTCCGGCAACCGGCCCGGCATCCGGCATCCGGCACCGGCATCCGGCACCGGCATCCGGCACCCGGCATCCGGCATCCGGCATCCGGCATCCGGCATCCGGCATCCGGCATCCGGCATCCGGCACCGGCACCGGCACCGGCATCCGGCATCCGGCATCCGGCATCCGGCATCCGGCACCCGGCACCGGCACGGCATCCGGCAATCCGGCCATCCGGCATCCGGCATCCGGCATCCGGCACGGCCGGCACCGGCCATCCGGCATCCGGCCATCCGGCATCCGGCGTCCGGCACCGGCACCGGCATCCGGCATTGGGCAGTTCGGCACCGTCATCGGGCATCCGTCGTCTACCGGCATCCGGCATCGGCATCCGGCATCGGCATCCGGCACTGGCACCCACACCGCCACCGGCGCACCGGTACCCGGCAGCTGCAGCTTCGGCATCTAGTACCGGCTACCGGTAGACACCGGCATCCGCCATATGGTACCCGGCAGCCGGCATCGGCAACCCACACTGGCACCGGACATCTGGCACCGGCAATTGGTAACCGGCAACTAGCATCCAGCACAAAACGACTTTTGACACGTTATGCAACACCTTGGGATGTCACCGCCACGCTTGCCACGTGAAACGAGGGTACGCAACGTTTAAAACTTCCAGAAGTGACACCTTTGTCGAACGCGCTCTGAGCACTGCTATACGCGCCTCGCGCGAACGGTTTACGAACCGTTACCGGCTGCGGAAGTGTTGTGCCGGCTATACAAAAAGACGTATAATACACGTCAAGAACCATGTTGGAATGTCACAAAGTGCTACGTCTGCCACGCGAAACGAAGCTACGCAACTCTTGACACCTCTAAAAGTGATCCCCTTTGGACTCGCCATAGGCACGGCTATACGGGCCTCGCCCGAACGGTCTGCGAACGGCATTTGTTGCTTTGCCGGCCACCGGCCCGGTCCATCGGCTCACCGGCTCGGCCACCGGCCACTGGCTACCGGCCCACCGGCCCACCGGCCGCAGTCTTTATACAAAGAAGTTTTTGTACATAAATAGACGCGTTTCAGATAAAACAAACTTTTTCATATAGAGAAGTCTTTGCACACACCCACACGCTTTGCCATAGCCCAGCTTTTACGCAGAGGGGCTTTTACACATTGAAGGCTTTTAATACAGAAACTTTTACACAGAGAAGCTTTTATACTACACACAAGCTTTACCCACAAAAGTTTTTACTCGCAGACACTTTGACACGCAGACGCCTAAAATGTTGAGTTTACATTTATAAGATACCCCGGATTTCTCCATATCCATAAAGGAAAACTCGCTGGCAATAATGTTTTGGGTTGCTTCTTCCAAGTATAATCCTTTTTAAACAACACCCTTCCGGAAAGCTTTTTTTTGATTCATCAAATAATGTGTCTACACTGAGGTTCTTATGGTTAGCGTAAAAGCCGGTGCTTTATCGGGGTGCTCCAGCTGGGCGCCGGCATTTTTCTTGTCAATTTCCACATACAGCGGTTCTTCTGAGATGTTGACCTGCATTTCGACTGCGTCGGCTCGGGCGAAAAGTGAGTGTCCGCATTTTCGGCTCATTCTCGTGCGTGGCATTTTACCTCTACAATTCCGCACAAGGTGGCGCTTGTGAAATGTTCATATACATGTCGACAGTGCAGGTTGGGCTCTGTGAAGCGGATGCATTCTTAATTGGAATGTGCTTCTGATTTCCTCCACGCTTTCTGTCCCATTTTCGTCGTAATCAGGTGTTGTTCACATATCTCTGCAAGCATCAATCTTCGGAACTTTTCTCTTCCTTTCATTAAACTAATTTTGATAAAGCTATCTTAACCTTTTTTTTGCGCCACGTCGTAATGAAGGGCAATTTCTTTACTCAATAGCAGGCAACTTTATAGTTCATGTGCTGTTATACCATATCTTTGCAGACCTTGGCATTCGCAATGTTTCTTTGGCTCATTGACTCCTTGACTCTTTGCTTCATTGCTTATTGCTTCATAGGTTCATCGCTTACTGTCTTGCGATGAGGCTATTGAAACCTCAAACAGGTGTCCTCCATGTTCCCAGTTTGAGCTGCTGAGACTGTGCAAAATCCCCTATGTCCACGACCACATGCAGAAGATAATTTACAAAGAACCCTATACGTCGTAAAACCCATACCGTTACTTTTGATTCAAAGAATCTTCTTTCATTAAAGATAGTTTTTTTCACGGACATGACCAGCCAGGGAAAACTTGGATCTAGGACGAGGTTCTTCATTCATAAACGTTGATTCCTAATTCAGGATCCTTTTTTAACTAGCGAACAACGTTGCTTCAGGCCTCATTTCACCTTGCAATCAAGGGTAACTGGCCCCACCTCTATATTATATCTTCCTTTAGTGCAAATTTTGTTGCGTGCCTATCGCAGGGCAGGAATGTCTTGCACGCAGCTCTGTTCATGTGTTGTTTGCATATCTCTGCAGGCCTCGGTCTTTGCAATCTTGTCTGGCTTCTGGTCCCGCCCTTTTCTCTGCTATCTGGCACGTACAGCAAGGCACTGGGGCACGCATGTCCCACGCCCAAGTTTGTCATGTGCTGCTACTCTATCTTCTCAATGTTTCTCTGGCTTCTGTTTCCGGGTTGCTTCAGACTTCACAGTGACTTTCCGAGACGAGGTAATCCCTTCCTCCTAATATTAACTCCACTCCTCAAATAATAAACTTTATTAAACACATCAGGTAGTTTTTAGCCTTAGGGGGGTATTTACTATTAGGGAACCCTATTAATGAAATTACACCCTTAATAATAAAAACTATTTTTTCCGATCTCGAAATCAATTAATTTTCCTTGTATAGCGCAATTAGAATATTTCAAAAGTTCGATTTCCTAGCGGACCCTATTAATAAAATTAAATCCTTAATAATCAAAACTATTTTTCCGATCTCAAAATCAATTAAATTTCCTTTTCACCTTGCAATCAAGGGTAATTGGCCCCACCTCAATATTATATCTTCCTTTAGTGCAAATTTTGTTGCGTGCCTATCGCAGGGCAGGAATGTCTTGCACGCAGCTCTGTTCATGTGTTGTTTGCATATCTCTGCAGGCCTCGGTCTTTGCAATCTTGTCTGGCTTCTGGTCCCGCCCTTTTCTCTGCTATCTGGCACGTACAGCAAGGCACTGGGGCACGCATGTCCCACGCCCAAGTTTGTCATGTGCTGCTACTCTATCTTCTCAATGTTTCTCTGGCTTCTGTTTCCGGGTTGCTTCAGACTTCACAGTGACTTTCCGAGACGAGGTAATCCCTTCCTCCTAATATTAACTCCACTCCCCAAATAATAAACTTTCTTAAACACATCAGGTATTTTTTAGCCTCAGGGGGGTATTTACTATTAGGGAACCTTATTAATGAAATTACACCCTTAATAATAAAAACTATTTTTCTGATCTCGAAATCAATTAATTTTCCTTGTATAGCGCAATTAAAATATTTCAAAAGTTCGACTTCCAAGCGGGCCCTATTAATAAAATTAAGTCCTTACTAATCAAAACTATTTTTCCGATCTCAAAATCAATCAAATTTCATTATATAACGCATTAAAAATGTTGCCAAAAAATAAATTTCGAAGCGGGCTCTCGTAATAAAATTGAACCTTAATAATAAAAACTATTTTTTCCGGTTTCAAAATCCAGTACATTTCCTTAGGTAACGCAATTAAAGTATTGCCAAAACTTGGCTTTCCAAGTGGGTCCTAATATTAAACACCTCGGGGTGAACTAGTCTTTAGTATTAGGGGACAAAACCCACAAATGGTAGCTTATTTTTTAAATTGAAAGGGGATCAATTCAAAATCAAATTGGCCAATCTGAAATTTTCCGAAATTGGACATGGACCCCTGTTTTTAATATTTGCGGGACCTTGGCATTCGCAATGTTTCTTTGGCTCATTGACTCCTTGACTCTTTGCTTCATTGCTTATTGCTTCATAGGTTCATCGCTTACTGTCTTGCGATGAGGCTATTGAAACCTCAAACAGGTGTCCTCCATGTTCCCAGTTTGAGCTGCTGAGACTGTGCAAAATCCCCTATGTCCACGACCACATGCAGAAGATAATTTACAAAGAACCCTATACGTCGTAAAACCCATACCGTTACTTTTGATTCAAAGAATCTTCTTTCATTAAAGATAGTTTTTTTTCACGGACATGACCAGCCAGGGAAAACCTGGATCTAGGACGAGATTCTTCATTCATAAACGTTGATTCCTAATTCAGGATCCTTTTTTAACTAGCGAACAACGTTGCTTCAGGCCTCATTTCACCTTGCAATCAAGGGTAACTGGCCCCACCTCTATATTATATCTTCCTTTAGTGCAAATTTTGTTGCGTGCCTATCGCAGGGCAGGAATGTCTTGCACGCAGCTCTGTTCATGTGTTGTTTGCATATCTCTGCAGGCCTCGGTCTTTGCAATCTTGTCTGGCTTCTGGTCCCGCCCTTTTCTCTGCTATCTGGCACGTACAGCAAGGCACTGGGGCACGCATGTCCCACGCCCAAGTTTGTCATGTGCTGCTACTCTATCTTCTCAATGTTTCTCTGGCTTCTGTTTCCGGGTTGCTTCAGACTTCACAGTGACTTTCCGAGACGAGGTAATCCCTTCCTCCTAATATTAACTCCACTCCCCAAATAATAAACTTTATTAAACACATCAGGTATTTTTTAGCCTTAGGGGGGTATTTACTATTAGGGAACCCTATTAATGAAATTACACCCTTAATAATAAAAACTATTTTTTCCGATCTCGAAATCAATTAATTTTCCTTGTATAGCGCAATTAAAATATTTCAAAAGTTCGATTTCCTAGCGGACCCTATTAATAAAATTAAATCCTTAATAATCAAAACTATTTTTCCGATCTCAAAATCAATTAAATTTCCCTTTCACCTTGCAATCAAGGGTAATTGGCCCCACCTCAATATTATATCTTCCTTTAGTGCAAATTTTGTTGCGTGCCTATCGCAGGGCAGGAATGTCTTGCACGCAGCTCTGTTCATGTGTTGTTTGCATATCTCTGCAGGCCTCGGTCTTTGCAATCTTGTCTGGCTTCTGGTCCCGCCCTTTTCTCTGCTATCTGGCACGTACAGCAAGGCACTGGGGCACGCATGTCCCACGCCCAAGTTTGTCATGTGCTGCTACTCGATCTTCTCAATGTTTCTCTGGCTTCTGTTTCCGGGTTGCTTCAGACTTCACAGTGACTTTCCGAGACGAGGTAATCCCTTCCTCCTAATATTAACTCCACTCCCCAAATAATAAACTTTCTTAAACACATCAGGTATTTTTTAGCCTTAGGGGGGTATTTACTATTAGGGAACCTTATTAATGAAATTACACCCTTAATAATAAAAACTATTTTTTCCGATCTCGAAATCAATTAATTTTCCTTGTATAGCGCAATTAAAATATTTCAAAAGTTCGACTTCCAAGCGGACCCTATTAATAAAATTAAGTCCTTACTAATCAAAACTATTTTTCCGATCTCAAAATCAATCAAATTTCATTATATAACGCATTAAAAATGTTGCCAAAAAATAAATTTCGAAGCGGGCTCTCGTAATAAAATTGAACCCTTAATAATAAAAACTATTTTTTCCGGTTTCAAAATCCAGTACATTTCCTTAGGTAACGCAATTAAAGTATTGCCAAAACTTGGCTTTCCAAGTGGGTCCTAATATTAAACACCTCGGGGTGAACTAGTCTTTAGTATTAGGGGACAAAACCCACAAATGGTAGCTTATTTTTTAAATTGAAAGGGGATCAATTCAAAATCAAATTGGCCAATCTGAAATTTTCCGAAATTGGACATGGACCCCTGTTTTTAATATTTGCGGGACGTTTAGTAATAGGAAGAATTGATTAAGTGGTCCATTCCTTACATCTGCTTTCTGTCTCAAAAGATTATCGTGAGATACACGGCCGCACATCCAGCCCATGCACTTGCACTCGTCCGTGCAAACATTGTCTCTTACATACCGCAAGGCAGGCATGTCTTGCGCGCATCTCTTTTCATGTGTTGTTAGCATGTCTCTGCACACCTTGGTCTTCGCAATGCTTCTCTGCCTTTCGTTCCACGCTGCTTCAGGCCTCAGTCTGCAATCAAAGACCAATGGTCCGCCAGTACACCTGTTTTCGGTGCCGCTTTTGTTGCGCGCAAACGGCAGGGCAGGAATGTCTTGCGCGCAGCTCTGTTATAGATGTTGTTTGCGATTGCGGGCAACTGGTGCAGCCCTTATATATCAGCTCGCAGTGCCGCTTTTGTCGCACGCATGACGCAGGGCAGGAATGTCTGGCGCGCAGCTCTGCTTATGTGTTGTTAACGTGTCTCCGCAAACCTCGCTCTTCGCAATGTTTCTCTGCCTTTTTTTCCGCGCTGCTTCAGGCCTCACTCTGCTTCTGCGATCAGGGGCAATTACCTCGTCCGGCCCTTATCTATCAGCTTTCAGTGCCACTTTTGCTGTGCGCGCAAAGCAGGGCAGAAATGTCTTGCGCGCAGCTCTGTTGATGTCTTGCTACCATATCGCTGCTAATGTTTCTATGGCTTCTGTTCCCGCCCTGCTTCAGGCTTCCTTCTACCTCTGCGATCAAGGGCAGCTAATCCCACCCCTATATCTGCTTTCTAGCGCGTGCAGAGGCAGGAATGTCTTACGCGCAGGTCTGTTCGCAGACCTTGATCTTCGCAATGTTGATGTGGCTTCTGACTCTGTCTCGCTTCAGGCCTCTCAGTGCTTACAATAAGCGGCAAGTGGCTACGTCCTGAGTGCAATGTTGAAATTTCACGTTTCACCACCCAAGCCTTATCTGAAGTTCAGACAGCCTTTGCTTTTCTTAATGTATTAAATTTACTGTAGATGAAGTTGCAGAAGAGAGGGAGTCAATTGCTTTCGATCGCCTCGATCTTCGCCATGTTTCTCTGCCTTTCGTTCTGCGCTGCTTCAGGCCTCAGTCTGCAATCACAGGCCGTTTCCGTACCGCTTTTGTCGCGCGCATAAAGCAGGGCAGGAATGTCTTGCGTGCAGCGCTGTTATAGATGTTGTTTGCAATTGCGGGCAACTGGTGCAGCCCTTATATATCAGCTCGCAGTGCTGCTTTTGTCGCACGCATACGCAGGGCAGGAATGTCTGGCGCGCAGCTCTGCTCATGTGTTGTTAACGTGTCTCCGCAAACCTCGCTCTTCGCAATGTTTCTCTGCCTTTTTTTCCGCGCTGCTTCAGGCTTCGCTCTGCCTCTGCGATCAGGGGCAATTAACTCGTCTGGCCCTTATCCATCAGCTTTCCGTGCCACTTTTGCCGTGCGCGCAAAGCAGGGCAGAAATGTCTGGCGCGCAGCTCTGTTGATGTCTTGCTACCATATCGCTTCTAATGTTTCTATGGCTTCTGTTCCCGCCCTGCTTCAGGCTTCCTTCTACCTCTGCGATCAAGGGCAGCTAATCCCTACATCTGCTTTCTAGCGCGTACAGAGGCAGGAATGTCTTGCGCGCAGGTCTGTTCGCAGACCTTGATCTTCGCAATGTTGATGTGGCTTCTGACTCTGTCTCGCTTCAGGCGTCTCAGTGCTTACAATAAGCGGCAAATGGCTACGTCCTGAGTGCAATGTTGAAATTTCACGTTTCACCACCCAAGCCTTATCTGAAGTTCAGACAGCCTTTGCTTTTCTTAATGTATGAAATTTACTGTACGTGAAGTTGGAGAAGAGGGGGATTAAATTGCTTTCGATTGCAACATTTCTTGGGACCACAGTCTAATGCATGCTTGCCATGGCTTTTTCCAGGAAAACAAAGTCGAGTCATCATAACAGGGGCTTGTCTAGGTCTAAACAAGGTGCATACAAGCCGTACGCGCATGGATATGACATATTGCCGGTCTTGGCAGTTTCTCCCTTAGGCACGGTGATCTCCTGGATTCATCTTCTCGCCGCAGCCTCAAGTTGATTCCGCGCTTGCCTGCAGTTCACACAGCATAAACACAGGGTTAGTTATGCGCAGACGCAAACCTATCTTGCCTGTGTGCGCATGCTACTCTGATGGCTCTTATACTCTTGTTCGCGTGGCATTGAATGTCTTGATTGAATTGTCAATGCTGCTGTCACAGCATGCTCTTGCAGAAATTAAGATATGTTAAGCACGTCACCCAGCGATTTCAAACTTGCAACATCACCATTTCTTTCCTTGCGCCTCTCATCTCAAGGCATTGACTTTTGTTTCTTGACACCTTCTCAGCAGCATGCTACATAAACCTCATACCATACTTCACCCAATTCGCTTCTACGATTTTCTTCCATCGCGACGGAATTATATCTATATCTATATATGCCAGCCATCATTCAAACACATGTTCAACATGTCATTGCAAAACTTGCTGGCCACTTTTTTCACATACTTGCTGCTCGCCCCAAATAAGCTGTCCGGCTGCGCATATGCTATTGGCCTACGACGGCATCCGAGAAGCTACAGCAGCTGCAACTTTGCAAGCGCCCGTGCCTGATCCACGCTGGCTGCAAGAATTTCAGGCGCAACTGCATATCCGTGGGGCGCGCCCGCACCCAAAGATCCTCACTTCCCTGCGCACATCTTGTCCTCATTGTCACGCAGGGTTGACATTGCGCACCCAGAGGCGGTCATCCCTGCAAGTCAACAATTGCAGCATTCTTTCTGACAGCGGCTCCATTCAAGTATATCATGCTCCTAAGTTCTGTTCTACCTGCAAGTGGCCTCGATTTTGGTGTGGTTACATGCAGACGAAAGAAGCAGACACAAAGCGCACAAAGGCACGGGTGAAAACTAAGCAGCAGGTGGACATCGCCTTCCAGCATCCAGATGTGTGGATGTGCCATCGCTTCTTCGGAATCACCACTACATGGCTGAGACGGTGGAGGTACCGCATGTACTTGCAGCGCGCGTCTTTCCAGTCGGAAGCGTTGCTTCCAACACTTGCTGACGGTGTGCTCTCCGGACTACGTGGGTGCTTCAGCTTCTTATTGACAAGTTTTCTTTTTTCTTTTCGCAGCAGTTTCTACTTCCATTCTTGCATGGCATAGATCAAATTGCAGACATTGTTATCCTCATGGGTGCAGGGCTACGCTCTCCGATGCATGGGTGAGAGAGCTTCTCTGGCGCAGAGGCCAGGAGCTGGATGCAGGTAAGCACCGGCAGCTTGCCAAGGATCTGAAGTCCTTGTCCGTGGAAACCCTCATCAGCAAGTCTTGGATTTGTTATGCCCCTTTGATGCTTCACCGGCGTGACACTCAGTGGCTACTGTCCGGCGATCGTCGGTGCACTGTGGCTGTGGATGGCAACGCCAAGTTGCATCGGTGAACCTGTGGGCAGCCTTTCGCTGAGGCCACACTCTCTTTCAACGGAAATTTTGCTCTACTTTTTAAACCTGTCTTGTTGGCCCTTGTAATTTCTTATCTTTCTTTGCCAATTTGTCCCAGTCCAGGTCGTACCTTGTGACGCAGTCGGGAAATTCCTCATACGGGGCTGCTCTGCCAGGCCTTCAGGCAAAGACACGCTCTGTCAGGCACATGCTGCGGCGCGAGATGCTCAGGTCCAACCCATGTATGCAGAGATTGAGGCCCATCGTCTTGTGCGAGCCCTTCATGCCCCAGACGATGTCCAGTTCTTGGAAATTAAGTTGCAGGACTTCCGCGGGTGGCAGCCATCGTGCACCATACCTGAAGCAAACCTGCAGCAATACTTCGCAAAGAAAGCAGATGAGCGAATCAGACTGCGCCGCTATCGTGCGCAAACGCACAGAAACCAAAGAAAAATATCTGCTAAACCTATGAGGCCCAAAACTTTCCTTTCTTCTTGGAGCTCTGTCTCCCCCAAGCAAGCCTCATCGTGCGCCACACACAAAGAAAGTGACAAGGACGTGGTAGCCGCTGCAAGAACTGCGGGCTTCCTCTTCGCAATTTCGCACAGCGGCCTTGTCGTGCACTTGGAGGAATTGATCGGCGCGGAGAGCTTGAGCCAGCGCTACGCTTTCCTTCTGCACGTGCTGCAGCAGTTTCCAGATCTACAGACAGTTGTGCATGATGACAGTTGCCACTTGCATTTCATGGCTCCATCCCAAAAGAGTGGATCAGTCCTTGCGGAGAAGGCATCAAAGCTTAGCTTCATCGTCGATGCTTTCCATTCTGCCGGTCACGTAGGTCAGTGGTGCAAGGCACACCTGATGCCTGATTTGCCAGCCAACAAGGAAAAACTGGCTGGCTTTCCAACGTCCATCGCTGAGGTCGTCAATGCCTCATTCTCACCTTTGAAGCATACTATCCATCACATGGGTTGCTTCATGGCCAAGTTTGTCCTCACAGAGCTCGTCGATGTGCACAATATGAAAGTGCTCTCGAGCGTCAAGGTTGGACGCTTGAAACATTTAATTGCGTTTTCTTTTGCATGGCTTCGTGTGAACAAACATTGCGTACCATTGCAATTGTGTACATGTGATGCCATAGCAGCTATAGCTGCACTACAACAAGATCGTGACAAGAAATTCTCCTTTTTCCCCCTGCCACCCAAGCAGCATAAATCTGCCAGGACCGTCGCCAACAGGCAGAGCGCCGAGCACAGCGCAAACGCAAACGACCCGAAGAGTCACTTCCTGCATCGACATGACGTGCCCTATCTTCTGTGAAGCCCCTGCGGGAAAAAGGAGACTCGATTTTGAACTTTTCCGTGGCACGCATTCATATAATAAACTTCTTCTTGCTTTGCACAACAGTATGAAGCCGTCATTATTTCTTCCGGCTCCTTTCCTTCCTAGCATGGCTCTCATGCAGGCGATGGTCTGCAGTGCGGCAGCGCAGCTCCTCTGTTTCACGCTAAAGTGCTGGCCTTACATAATTTAATCAATCAGTTGTTGGCGCCTTGAGTAGCCGCATCTGTTTTTCGCACCCCTGCATTCGAGGTGAGCAAAGATTGTCTTTTCTTCTGCGTGTGATGCAGGGCAGGAATGTCTTGCTACGGGACCCAAGATGCGCAGCAGGACCATCCCCGCAAACATAGATTGTTGTATCCAGGTCAGCCACTATACGCTTCCCCTCGCATACAGTCATTGCGACTTCGCATCTGCTTTTCCCAGCCCTGCGTTCGAGGTGCGCAACCGCTTGCTGCAGCAAGCGACGATTGTCTTTTCTTCTGTCATGATGCAGGGCAGGAATGTCTTGCTACGTCGGGACCCAAGATGCGCAGCAGCAACATCCCCGCAAACGAAGATTGTTGTAGGTCAGCCGCTGCGCTCCCCCTTGCATACAGCCACTGCGCCTTCGCATCTGCTTTTCCCACCCCTGCATTCGAGGTGCGCAATCGCTTGCTGCAGCAAGCGACGATGGTCTTTTCTTCTGCGATGCAGGGCAGGAATGTCTTGCTACGTCGGGACCCAAGATGCGCAGCAGGAACATCCCCGCAAACATGTCTGTGTGAGTCTTTATCGGCAAACATTTCTTGTCCAGTTTGTGTCATGAGATCTCGTGTGAGGCGCACATGCCTTGAACCCACCTGACATCATGTGCTTTTGCCCTCATGGGCCATAGCCTTGCACAGCTCACGGTGCGAACCTCAGGGCATCACCTGTGTTGGTTGGCACATGCATCTGCAGGGCAGGGATGTCTTGCGAGCCCACTGACGGCTACAACCTGTCTTTCTGCCCGTGGCGGCGAAATCCCTCGGTGCTGTCAATGCTTAAGGCTTTCCAAGTACGACTGTGACCGCGTGTGGCCCTGAGAATTAATTCCCTTGTCAGCAGCTCTCGCCGTCGATTGTTCTGCTGCGAGCTGCAGGTCCGCCATGTTTTTCTTGTGTAGCCATCTGCCTGCAGCGTGCCAGTCTTTGCAAGTCAAGAAAGGCAACCATAAGAATGAAGCAACATGCCGAGAATTGTTCACAATGCATGTTGCTGATCATTTTCAGTGCACACATGGTTTCTTTTTTTCCACCACACCACATCATTTCGTTTCCTCGCAACCTCGGGCCCGTTGCTTCGTGTCCGTCCTTCGGCGAGATCATGCCCAGGATAGCTGCGGATGAGCTCACCGAGAGCCGCGTCGCGGCTTTGATGGAGCAAGCCCAAGCAGCTGTGGATGCTGGGTGGGTCCCAAGTGAGCACTTGCCAGCGAACATATTCAAATTTTTAGAGCCGCTCACCATCGCCAGCGGGCAAGGCTTCTACACAACCACAATGATGATCCTTGGCGCTTTGCCCGCGCTTTGCAATGGGGCCACGATCCAGTTATGGCCAGGCCGACCCACACCTTTGATGGCTATCGTCCTGCAAGTCGCTGCGGCCCAGAAAGGGAAGAGCCGGTTGACCGCCTTGGTCGAGGAGGTTGGGATGCAGTCATTTGTCACACCAGCAAACACAAAAAGTTTTTCAATAAGATGAGCCGCTGTATCTGTCTCTGGGCCATGTACATGTTTCTGGCTACATTCCCCGTGCCCACACTCTGTGTTCCAAGCGGCGTTCATGACATCTTATCTCTCTCCCTCTCTCCGTCTACTGGCCGCCTCTCTGCCTGTCTGCCTGCCTCCCTGCCTGGCTGTCTGTCTGTCTGTTTGTCAGTCGGTCTCTTTGTCTGTCTGCTGCCTGCCTGCCTGTCGGTCGATCGGACTATGTGCCTGTCCGTCCGTCCGTCTGTCTCTTTGTTTCTTTGTGGCCAGGCATTTGACTCCTGTGACGACTACCTTGTCCAGAAAGCCAAGGAAATGGTCGCGGACTATCCGGGCGCCTCCCCTGTTGTGAAAACGCTTTCGCTTCAGTCCTTCACCTTCACGGAGTTTTTCCACCGATGCTCCAGCGAGTGGCAGCAAGTGGATTGGAACACAGGCATCGCAGGTTTCCTACACATAGTTTGTACGCTTGTGTAAACGCCAATGAAACGTATCAGGAATCGTCTGTCACATTCAAAGTATCGTGTATTCCACATTCACCTGGTTCAATGCATTCATTCTGCATCTTGCAGGAGACGAGCGCAACGGACTTCCTCATCGCATCTGGCTCAGCTCCGGCTTCTGCTTGGATGAAGCCTACGAGTTCCTGGAGGGCCTTGGCATGATGGGAACAAGCCAGAAAGGCGAGGGAGGGAAGACCGCCAGTCTGAACGCATCAAGCTTGAATCGCTTGATACAGGCTGGCTCTCACAAGCGAGGCACACGCACTGGCACCTCTTCGACCACCAGCAGGCCACCTCCAGTCAACCTCAGCGTCTGTGGCAACCTCCACCCCAGTAAGGCAATCAGCATGGAGCGCCAGCTGCAAGGGAACCATGTTGCTGCTTGCAAAGAGCGGTTCATCTTTTGCTGCGATCGTTCCACGCCGCGCCACGCAGAGTGTCTTGGCTGCAACGCTACTGCCTTGGACAGCACACATGCACTACGTTTCACCTTGCTTTGACTTGCGCTGTTTGCCTGTCTCCTGCCACAAGGCTGCCTGCTGATTACATCTCCGGCGACTCAGCATGGACGTGGCTACCGCTCACGCCACAGCAGGCAGTAATCTTTGATTGGGAAGCGTATCTCAACCGGCCAGCTGCCTTCTCGCTTCCAGAAGACCAAGCGCCTTGCAATGGATACATTGGTGCTCCTGAGGGATACCCGCTGAAGCTGCCAGACGGTGTCCTGAGTCGGGTTCGTTTCCCGTGCTCCGAGCACGGCGTCACCACTGAATGGAGGATTTCGGCCCGCTGGTGCCAGCCAAATCATATACCTGCTTTCCAGCAAGGCTTGCAGCGGGCGATCGATTTCTTTGGGCGCAAGCCGCAGCTGATCCTGCCCATGACTGCTGGTGCGCAGAGACTTCTCCTAGGCGAGCCAAACCTAGTCATGTCAAGATAACTTTCTTGTTTTCAGTCTTTGCAAGTGCAATGTGTCAGCCAAGTGCGCGGCCGTATTCTCAGGCAATCAAGTTGCTCAAAGCGTGAGGGCTTCTGGGCATGAGGACGACACTGCTTTGTCTGCACTCCACGCAAACGCCGCTTGGCAGCAGGGTGTCTTCGCGGCTCTTGTGGCAGTGCTTGATATGTGCTCCAGCAACAGCCCTGTCGTGGACCTGCAAGTGACAGAGATGCACGTGCGCCTTGCTTGCCGTTTGCTGGAGATCAATCTCAACATTCGGCAAGCTTGGCGAAGCCAGGGTGACCTCTCGCTGCCTGAGGAGAGGGTGCCTGGAGATCATATACGGTATATATTGTTTGAATTCCATGTATATATAGCGCATCTTCGCACTGTACTGCCTGTTCTGCTGACCCTGCTGACCAGCCAGGAAGCCACGCATCTGCACAATGCTGTCGCAATGGGGGCCGGGCAGCTTGGACGTGGAGACTTTGCTCCTCCTTTGGGCACCCAGCCATTTCCTCTTGCCGCAGAGCTCCCAGCAACAATCCAAGAGGCTGAGCAAGAAGATCACGAGGCATCGTACGCGCCTGATGGTGGAGATGTTCTGGAGGACACAGAAGCTCTGACGGTGACGCCTCTAACGTTCAAGGATGTGCTCAGTGAAGACCATCTCAAAACGAATGGCTTGGGGCCTGGCGGTGCAATGCTTTTTCCACAAACCAAGAAGAGTGGCCAGGTGACACAGCTCTTCTTTGACCGGGTCCTCCTCCGCAAAGTCTTGCTCCATGGATCCGCGGAGATCGAACTAAACAAGCTGGTGGACAAAATGTCCAACAAGATCGTCACGCCCGCCAAGACCCCAGGAGAACAGAGCAGAACATCGCGTGTTCGACCGTCTTTGGTGGAGGCCAGTGCAGATTTTGCCTTTTCCCAGTCTGAGATCTCATCCCATTTGCGTCGGTTAGGACTGCCGTGATTGCCAGGTGCGCAAAGTCATCCAAGCTGCCGTGGACACATATCCTCGTTTGTTCCGGTGGCTGCCTGACAAACCTGGCCACGTGCAGTGCAGATCATGGTCTGCCAGCCAGGTGAACAAAATCCTCTACCACAACGAATGCATGAAGGCATGCCGCGTCACTCTGAAGGAGGCTGGCCATAATCGGGTTGGGGTGGCATGCATGCCTTGCTTTGTCTTAATCGCCGAGCCATGCGCTTCTCTTTGCTTTTCCTGCTTTCAGGTGAGCCGAGCACGGCTGGTTTATATGGACGGGGCTGCGGCCCGCTGCCGCGGGTCCGCGCAGGCCGGGGCCGAGCAGACAGAGCCGCCAGATGTCGCAGCAACTTGGATGCAATCTTGGCAGCTGCTCTTCGCACATGAAGCAGCTGTCTTCTTTCTTCAGTATGGCAAATACATGTCTGTTTGCCTACATGCCGGGCAGGGATGTCTTGCCGATGTCGCTTCTGACTGCGGTTTTTTGTCTCCTCACCGTCTACCAGGCCGGAGCCCCTCAAGTGCAGCAGGCTGATGCAGTCGCTTGGCTTCAGCCCCGTCTGCTCCATTGTGCACAGTATATCTAAGTCGTTTTTCACGTGTTTTCTGTGCTGCGGCGCCTGCACGGCAGCATTGTCTTGCCGCTGTTTTATCTTCAGGCATTCTTTTGTGTTCTTGCGCAATTCCCGCCTTCCTGCCGAGGCACATCGGGCTGAGTTCGCCGAAGCCGTGGCTTGGCTGCAATCTTGGCAGCCGTTCTTCCGTAGGTACCAGCTACAATCATTGTTGTCTGTGTTCTATCTCTGTCTGGTTTTCTGGAGGTGCAGGGCAGGAATGTCTTGCCGATGTTTGCGCCTAGTTAGGTTCTTGCTGTTCTGATGCCAAGTCCCGCTTCCCACTTCTTGATGAGGCACATCTTCATGCACCGTCTACACCGCCTGAAGGCCACGCTTGAATCAGGCTGGCAATTTCCTGGGCTGACATGCAGCAGCGCCATTTGCGTCTCTTGTTCGCTTCCTTCACTGTGGTCAGCGCCTGCTATGTTTTGCAAATCTTTTCTTCCCTGGTGCTATATCATGATTGGCTGCCTAGTATGAAGCTAGGGCAGGAATGTCTCGGAACCGGATGACTGGTCTTTGTTGTTCCCACTTTCTGATCAGGCGCATCATCCTGCGCCGCTTACTGCACCACCTGGCGGTGCCGCTGGAAAGAGGCTGGCAATTTTGCAGCATTGACATGACGCAGCCTCGTCCTGGTACCTTGCTCTTCTGTCGCGTGTGCTGCGCCTCATTCGGACGGAACATTGGCCACATGGACACGTGGACGCTGTGGCGAGGAAAAAAAATCTCAGTTGCTGTCTCATGTCTGCGCATGTATGCATCCGTGTCAGCATGTCTTATTAGACACTGTGTGTTTACTATTTAATGTATATGTGTTCTGCACCTCGCCGCAACACAGTCTAAGCGTCAGTCTTTATTTCCACGCTACTGCCCCACTGGTCTCAATCTGTGTTTCCTGCAAACTTGTTTGCCGAGGTGAGGTGATGAGCAGCATACCCTCTAGCAGTGCTTTCCCCAGTCGCAGATGTCTTTCCAAATGCACAAAACAGCAGCCGCAAGGCAGGAATGTCTTGTGCGCAATGGTGAAGTTTTCTGACACCAGCCTGCGCAGCACCATGTGGGCCTCGGAGCAAGGCAACAAAGCCTGGCCCAACCTAGGTCCGTATGTCTTTCAATGCATGTGTTCTTTTGTTCCAAGGCGCTTTAGATTCTCCGAGGCATGCGTGCAGCAGTGTGCTGTTCCTACTGAACTCCACATCATGCGAAAGCAACATGACCAAAGACTCACAGTTGTGTTAACCGGCCCACATTTGCCTGTGTCTTGAGGGTGTTTCCTTTGATGACAACTGTTGCATGGAACGCATGCCTGTGTTTTTCCACAAATCAGTTGGACGGTTTCACGGTCTTGCAGGTGACCTGGCGCAAAATCCTTCCCTTCAGTGCCCCTCTGAATCCTGCTTCAAGCATTTTTCTTTCAGTACTTTTGATGCTGCTTTTCAACGGAGTGCTTGGCTCAGCATAGCCCAAGGTTCACACAGGCACTATAGCTTCTGGTTACCCAAGGCGCAGCTGCAGAACTTGTATACTCATTCTTGGGCGGGAACCGCTAGCTGTATACATGTTCAGCAGGTTTTTGTGTCATGACGTATCTCCGCTGCAGGTTTTTTGCTCAGTCAGCATTCTCCCGCCCAACGTGTCCTTTGTTCCCATTCATGTCCGACTGCTCAGAGCAGCCTCCTTCTGTGCCTGGACGCGACCTGGATGAAGCTTCGGCTGCCAGAACAAGTCGCTTTGACCGAGCAACGCTGCTGGACTCTCAGTCCTCTGTCGAGCCATTGCATCGAACTGGCTGTGAAAACCCAAGTATCTTTTTGCTGGGGCTTTGGCTTACGCAGTTCATCTTTGCGCAATCACCCCCAAATCATCCGGAAACCGCTCTGGCGACAGCTGCATCTTCCTTGGATCACATCTGGGTTCGCTTACTTCGGCATCCGCACCCAGGCACGGTTGGCGGCCTCATTCGTTGCTTCTTACCGCATGCTCAGCCGCGCATGCTGCGCCTCTTGCTGCTCAATGGCTCTCCTTTGGCCTTTGCCGATGCTCTACCACACCGAGACAACTTCCTCTTGCAGTTTGGCGTGGTGAAGATGCCTTGCCTCGTACTGTTCCGAACGATGCAGGAATACTTTTTCGTGGACATTACAACTACAGTCCAAGACCTGCTACTGCAGGTTGCATTTCAGTGGAACATGCAAGTGCAAGGCTTGTCTTTGAGTTGGCAGTCTGTTTGCTTGTCGCCTCATGATTTTGTCTTGGGGCGGGACCGTCTGCTTTTCAGCCTTTCTTGGCAACCGACAATTCTGCCGCCACTTGCCAGCCTTCCAGATTTTGCAATAGCATGAGTGCAGCAGCGCATGATGTAAAAACTGCGTGTCCTACTTGCGTCACGGTACTGTATGGATGGCTACTGCGCTGCTGGAGCAGCAGTCACAATTAACAACACTTTCTTCTGCAACACTTTCTTCTGCGATGCCACGTCACAGACCTTCGCCTGATGATTTCCTGCGCAGGCGCTGCGCCTCTTGGCGAACCGTCGCGCCGGGGCTGCCCTTGGCTGCTGGCAGCAGGCCCGCTGTCTGAACTGCAAATGTCACGCGCAGACATACTCTTTTGTCTTTCTTTTGAATGCTTCTGTAGTCGCTTGCTGTGGCCAGGTGTGACGCGCTGATTGGCCTGGCACTGGCAGGATTCGCTTCAGTTTCTGCCTGACTGAGTGACTCCGTTTCATCGTTGCTTTGATGGTGTTTCGTGTCACAGGCGCAGGGCAGGAATGTCTTGCGCACACAATGCACCACCCCAACAATCAAAAACTTGTTTACTATTTAGCTCCATTCCCTAAGAAAATGGATTTCTTCGTGCAATTTTTTCCATCAGCAGCAGGATGCAAGAATCCAACGTTTCCGGATTTTGAATCTTTTAGCTCTCCATGTTCCACGCCAAACCCCGAACTTGGCTGAACTGTCTGGCTACACTATCTAGCTTCCCTTTCCCTTGCATCACAAGCTGCTTTGCCCTTCACTGTCAAGAAGCAGGTCCGGAATCTGTCATATTCGATTGCATTTTGGTTTGGACATTTTTCTTCTTTCCTGAGTAGTTTTAAGCCTGTATCTGTATATATGTATATAAGCAACTGCCCAGTTGGATTTCGTAGTCACACACATGCGACCAGTTTCCATTCGATCATTTTGTCTGGTGCTTCTTGTTATTAGCAACAACAGGGTAGTTCACCTTGTGACGAAGGGCTCCTTCTTTTTGGCTCGTCCTTGAAGTCACGTCTCCCTTTGCTTGCGCTATCTTTCTTGGATCATGCGCTTGGTCATATAGGCACATTGTTTTCTTGAATGCCCGTCGGTTGCCAACTATCTTTCTCCCCTTCTACAACACAACAGATGGATCCAGTATCGCAAGCGTAGCTCTGACTGGTCCTAGCTTGCTTTACGGGCCTGGTGCCCCGTCCATGTCTGAGAGCTGCCTTCCTAGTAAGGACGCATTTTCATGGACATCAGACGTCCTTGCGCCGGCCCAACTTCACGCAAGCGCACATAAGATGAGCTCATGCATAAACATCATTTCGCCCATTTCACACCTACGCAAATATTTTTTTCGAGCACTAGAATGTCCAAAGGCTGCCTGAGTCTCATTTGTAAAATGACGCCCAACAAAACAAAACCTTTCTCATGCGGTGTGCAGGATGATTTCTGAGCCATGGCAAAAGGAAGTAATTAATAGATCAGTACCTTCATGTCCTGCAGCTACATTTCTACAATGTTCGCCCTTCTTCCTGTGCGCACGGTGCGCGTCATGAATTCATCCAATATTAAAGCGTGGCATGAATGTGCAAGTGCAAGATTCAAGTCAGCAGTTAACGCCCAGAGTTCACGCGTCAAGCGCAGCTGGCCCAATTTTTCCAAGCAGCTGCGCGCATGGGGCGTGGGGCGAATGCTAAGCGGCGACCGCGCCGGAAGGACCAGGGTCAGACTTTGCCACCGACACCCACCTCGCCTGCAGACTCTGGCGATGATGATGATGTGGCAAAGGCAGGGGCCACTGAAGACAAACCGGTCTCTTCCAGAACACATCCCCGTCATTAGATACTTCAGCGGCAACGCAACCGTCACCATCCCTATACCCAACAAGCATTCAGTCTCACGTCTTTCGCACCTTCCACCTTTTCTTTGTCTCACTCATCAGGTCCATCGGTGCCTTCACGCAAATGCGCGGATGACAGCAATTTGGCGCCGCAATGTCCGGGGTAAACTGAGCTGCCCGTCCAAAAGGCGGAAGTCTGCCAGCTGCTCTGCCCAGGCGTCCTTCAGAAAGTAAACTATGGACTTGTGCCTCATTTTGCGACATATTCTTAGCTTCTTCTGGTTGAAAGTTGAAATGCTTCACAACCCCGTTTGACAATTCCGAGGCACCCTGCCGGTCCTGCCGCTTGCCGCAGTCTGCGTGCGGACCCCTTTATAGCGACTATTGCGAAGGGTGCTGGGACGTGTGGCGCAGAGATTCGCAGGCGTGGCCTGACTAAGCACACAACATCGTCGCAGTCTATACTAGGCCTAGGGGGTTCTTTGCTGTCTCGTCTGATATTCTTTCAGGTGTATCCCAGACTTTAATTTTTTGCACAGACCAGTTAATGTTTCTACTGAGTTTAATTCTTCTTGCTTCTTAGGGCAATCGTTGACAACTCAACTTAGGACATCTTGCGGGTTGAATGCACCTACCCATTTCTGCGTTTCTGGCCATGTTCTTTTCTCCCCCTGCTCCTTCCCAGGATTTCCAAGCTGCTTCATCGTCTCCAACAATTTTGCCACACATTCCTGCAGACAAAAAGGACTTGTTGGGCTGGGCAATGCAGACACGCAAACCTGGTTGTATGAACACAGTCAGCATAGTACAGACTGACGCCTATGCCGTTGCTGACGGCCAGGAGTCGGGATCGGAGCAGTTCCATCCAAGCGTACGAAATCACCAGCACCAACAGGCGGGGTGCAATGCTAGGAGGGGCGGGATCTGTTGCTCCGTGAAACTGTTTCTGAACGTGGATCTACGGGTCCGTGCAGGCCGGGGCCGAGCAGACAGAGCCGCCAGATGGCGCAGCAACTTGGATGCAATCTTGGCAGTTGCTCTTCGCCGCGTATCATGTTTGTTCTGCACATGAAGCAGCTGTCTTCTTTCTTCAGTATGGCAAATACATGTATGTTTGCTTGATAGGGAATACATGCAGGGCAGGGATGTCTTGCCGATGTCGCTTCTGACTGCGGTTTTTTGTCTCCTCACCGTATACCAGGCCGGAGCCCCTCAAGTGCAGCAGGCTGATGCAGTCGCTTGGCTTCAGCCCCGTCTGCTCCATTGTGCACAGTATATCTAAGTCGTTTTTCACGTGTTTGCTGTGCTGCGGCGCCTGCACGGCAGCATTGTCTTGCCGCTGTTTTATCTTCAGGCATTCTTTTGTGTTCTTGCGCAATTCCCGCCTTCCTGCCGAGGCACATCGGGCTGAGTTCGCCGAAGCCGTGGCTTGGCTGCAATCTTGGCAGCCGTTCTTCCGTAGGTACCAGCTACAATCATTGTTGTCTGTGTTCTATCTCTGTCTGGTTTTCTGGAGGTGCAGGGCAGGAATGTCTTGCCGATGTTTGCGCCTAGTTAGGTTCTTGCTGTTCTGATGCCAGGGCCAAGTCCCGCTTCCCACTTCTTGATGAGGCACATCTTCCTGCACCGTCTACACCGCCTGAAGGCTACGCTTGAATCAGGCTGGCCTTTTTTTGGGCTGACGTGCAGCAGTGTCATTTGCGTCTCTTGTTCGCTTCCTTCACTGTGGTCAGCGCCTGCTATCTTTCGCAAACCTTTTCTTCCTAGGTGCTATATCATGATTGGTTGCCTGGTATGAAGGGCAGGAATGCCTCGGAACCGCATGACTTGTCTTTGTTGTTCCCAAGGTGCGTCATCCTGCGCCGCTTACTGCATCACCTGGCGGTGCCGCTGGAATGGGGCTGGCAATTTTGCAGCATTGACATGATGCAGCCTCGTGTTGGTATCTTGCTCTTCTGTCACGTGTGGTGCGCCTCCTTCCGACGGAACAGTCGCCAAATGGACATGTGGACGCTGTGGCGCGAGAAAAAGAGTTGCTCAGTTGCTGACTCACGTCTGCGCATGTATGCATCTGTGTCAGCATGTCTTATTAGACACTGTGTGTTTACTAATGTATGTGTGTTCTACACTTCGACTGTCAGAGTCTAAGTGTCAGTTTTTATTCCCTCGCTACTGTCCCACTGGTCTCAATCAGCATTCTGCCGCCCAACGTGCCCTTTGTTCCTTCCATTCATGTCCGACTGCTCATGCAGAGCAGCCTCCTTCTGTGCCTGCACGCGCCCTGGATGAAGCTTCGGCTGCCAGAACGGGTCGCTTCGGTGGTGGTCGTGGTGGTGCTGTCGCTGGTGGTGGGGTGGTTGTTGCTAGTTGTCATTGCTAAGGTTGTCGTAGCGGCTCAGATTTGCTAAGGTTTCCAACCGAATGTGGGTGATAAGTTGGCCATGGTTCCTAGCAAATCTGTAGCAGCCAGAGCCGGGAAGAGAGAAACAGACACCTGTGCAGCTTGAATCCTACCGATTCACACGAAACATTTGTTCAGCCATTTGATGATTTGAATATTAATGGTCTCTTCCTGATCCGTTTTTTGATTTGGTATGAGATCTTATCCGTATCATATCACCAGATTAGACCCTTATTTTCTGCATTTGGCTAGTGTTCATTTTGTGCCCGTGGCTTGTGCTCACTGTGATTGCCCCGGGGGTGGATCAAACTTATACTCGTCACACAGAAAGACACGCCAGCCGATTCCCTTCTTGCAACCCAATGTAGTAACGAATCACTCCCGATTGCCTCAAAAGGACACCGTAAAATCGGGCAAACTGATTCTAAATCTGGATCTGTTGGTTTTCCTTGCCTCGTATCTTGCTTTGCCTTTTGCGCTTTTTGCAATATCAAACCAAGCAAAAACTTACAATAGTGAAACCTGACATCTTCAGTTCATTGAAGATTATACAGTGCCTGCCAAGGAGGCCATACGTATCAATCGGCTTTTGTCTTTTTTCAGACCTTTGACGCGTGTTGCGGGATGCATTGCTGTAGCTTTTTCTCCTGTTTCTTTTTTGGTCTTTATCTAAGGTTGCTTTAGTATTTCTAGCCCGATGGTTTTGTCTTGATTTCACGTTTGTTTTGTATGTTGGCCGTTGCTTTCCTGTGAGTGAGCTTGATGGAGGAAAGTAAACCGGCAACGGCAACCGGCACCAGCAACTGGCACCGGGAACCAACACCGGCCAAGTGGCGCAACCAGCAACCGGCCACCGGCACACGGCATCCGGCACCCGGCATCCGGCACCCGGCACCCGGCATGCGGCAGCCGGCCTCCGGCACCGGCATCCGGCATGCGGCATCCGGCATCCGGCAACCGGCATCCGGCACCCGGCATCCGGCACCGGCACCGGCATCCGGCATCCGGCACCGGCATCCGGCAACCGGCATCCGGCACCCGGCATCCGGCATCCGGCATCCGGCACCGGCACTGGCACCGGCACCCGGCATCCGGCATCCGGCACCGGCATCCGGCACCGGCATCCGGCATCCGGCCTCCCGCATCCGGCATCCGGCACCGGCATCCGGCACCGGCATCCGGCACCGGCATCCGGCATCCGGCATCCGGCACCGGCATCCGGCACCGGCATCCGGCATCCGGCCTCCCGCATCCGGCATCCGGCATCCGGCACCGGCATCCGGCATCCGGCATCCGGCATCCGGCACCGGCATCCGGCAGCGACAAAAAAAGTATCTACTCATGTATGAATGGATGTATGTATGTATGATTATGTATGTATGTATGTATGTATGTATGTGTGTATGTATGTAGGAATGTAATGTATGTATAATGTATGTATGTATGTATGTATGTATGTATGTATGTTTGTATGTTTGTATGTATGTATGTATGTGTGTATGTGTGTATGTGTGTATGTGATGTATGTATGTATGTTTGTTTGTTTGTTTGTTTGTATGAATGCAATGTAATGTAATGTAATGTAGTGTAGTGGAATGTAGTGGAATGTAGTGGAATGTAGTGGAATGTAATGGAATGTAATGTATGCATGTATGTAAGTAAGTATGTACATATGTATGTATTAAATGTAATGTATGTACAGTATGTATGTATGTAATGTAATGTAATGTAATGTAATGTAATGTAATGTAATGTAATGTAATGTATGTAATGTAATGTATGTAATGTAGTGTAATGTAGTGCAATGTAATGTTATGTAACTCCTGCATGTTTGTAAGTAGGTATGTAAGTATGTAAGTATGAATGTATGTAATGTAAAGTAAAGTATTGTAATGTAATGTAATGTATGTAACGCGTATGTAATGTAATGTAATGTAATGTAATGGCTTGTTAAGTTATGTAATGTAATGTTCTGCATGCATGTAATGTATGTAATGTCATGTAATGTAATGTAATGTAGTGTAGTGTAGTGTAATGTAATGTAATGTATGTATGGAATGTAATGTAAGGTAAGGTAATGTAATGTAATGTAATGTAATGTTAGTTTATGTAATGCAATGTAATGTTTGTAATGTATGTATGTAATGTAATGAAATGTAATGTAATGTAATCTAATCTAATGTAATATAGTATGTTTGTAATGTATGTATGTTTGTAATGTATGTATGTATGTATGTATGTATGTTTGTATGTTTGTATGTTTGTATGTTTGTATGTTTGTATGTATGTATGTATGTATGTATGTAATGTATGTATGTATGTATGT
>CAMXCT020004549.1:0-35063 GCA_947184155.2 Cladocopium goreaui | reverse complement strand
AAACTCCCTCATGAAGTCCAAGAACATAATGTGCATTTCACTACCAGTGCAAGCCAAAGATCGTAGATTCATCCTGGATTCTGGCAGCGGACACGATCTGATTTCTGCAAGAAAAGCTGAAAGGATGAACTTGAAGCAACGGACTTGTGATCCTATCATGTTCCACACTGCCAACGGTTCAACTGCTACTCAGACAGAAGCGGAGATTGACTTGGGAACTTTTGATGTGATCTCTCATGCCTATGTACTGGACGACACTCCGTCCGTGATGTCTCTTGGGAAACGATGCATGGAAGAAGGATACTCCTTCGTATGGCCATCTGGTCAAATGCCTTTCATGATTACGAAGAGTGGAGAACGCATCGATTTGACAATCCATGACAACATCCCTTACATTGATCTTGGAACATACGAATGCACTCCTCATGAATTTCTTCATGCATCGAAGATCCATGACCTATTGATACATCCTCAAATCGGAGTCAATGATTTCAACGACATTGATGATGTTGGTCAACCCTCACGAAGAGTACATCTCGATGGAGAAAGTGGTCTTGAGACATCAACTGAGGATCACAACTATTCCCGATATGTCAAGAAGCTCAAGGTGAAGAAGAAGAAAAGAGCAATGAACCGGCAGAAACATTCAGCAACCCCAAGAGAAGAAGAAGAAGAACCACCTGAGGGCGGCGAGTACGATCCAGGAACTCCGATTGACGAGCCTCCTGGAGACGAGACTGACTTTGAAGATGATGGTCATGGTGCTCCTGAAGATGCCGCCGAAGGCGATGAAGATGACATCGAGATCGATGTTGTTGAAGGTGAATCTAGGGTTGCCAAAAGAGGAACACTCAAGAGAGAAGCTAATAGCTTGAATCACAAGTTGACCCACAGGTACAAGAATCCATATTGCGATTCATGCATTCGAGCAAAGATGAAGCATTTCAAGACTCGTCGTGGTGCATACAAGAGGGAACTCAAGAAGTTTGGCGACCTCATTACCTTTGATGCGGTGGACACATCCAAAGTCCATGATGACGTGTTGGTCCTCGAGAAGGAAGTGTTGGTTGTCAGAGACTGTTATACAGGAATCATAGGTGCTTATCCATCTGATCGAATGACCAAAGATGATGTAGTGAGAGCAGTGAAACAGTTCATCGGTGCCAAGAAGGTTAGACAGGCCTACTCTGATCATGCTCCTCAATTCATTGAAGCTATGAATGAGATGAAGATACCAATTGATCATTCGTTACCTGGAAGACCTCAAACCAATTCAATTGCCGAAAGAACGAACCAATTTATTCTCACAGCTACTTCTACATGTCTTTTGGAAGCTGGATTACCACCTTGTTTCTGGAGAACAGCGATCCTTTGTGTATGTCATCTACTCAACGTGGAACCCAACGATGATGAATTGAGCGCTTGGTGCAAACTCCATGGATCTGAATTTGCTGGCAAACTCATTCCCTATGGTGCTCGTGTGAACTACAAGCCTCCGAAGACCAGAGAAGCGGGACAACTTCACAAGTTTGGGCCTGATTCTATTCCAGGAGTGTTTGCAGGATATCACATTGGTCCAGGGATGCATTGGTCAAGACAATACAAAGTATGGCCTCTGAGTGAATTCGTACATCAAAATCTTGGTGACGATGCTGGCAAACCTGAACACCGTCTTCTCAAACCTCATTTGACTGAAAAGGTCGAGATGGTCACTCCATTGACATTTCCATGTAAGCAGGAATATGAGAGGGTGAACACCACATTGGAAGGGATGAAAGAAAGAGAAATCCTCGATGGCGATCCCTCCAAAGTGCCTCATGGAGATGACGAAGAACATGACCATGATGAAGATGATGATGAGCTTGATGACGGAGACGACGGTGGACCTGGACCAAGTGGTGGAAAAGTCTCAAAGAAGCCTCTAGATGACCCTGAGGATATCTTCGACAAAGACAAAGATCCAGAAGAGATGACCCTCCAGGAATTGATCGACGCCCAACCAGACCATTGGAAGAAGGGCAAAGCTGGAGATGGGAAGGTATACCTCAATGACGATGGTGAGAAGGTCAAGTTGAACGTCAAGGGTTACCCATACAAGATTGGAGATGATGGTAGACGAATGTTCAGGACGTCATTGCGTCCCAAAGGAACCTATTCTCCTGAAGAATGGCGCAAACTCTCTCAATCTGACCGGAATACCATCCTCAAAGCCGAGAAGAAGAAGTTGGAGAAGAAAGAGGCCGATGACAAAGCCAAAAGATTGGTCGAAGAAAAGAAGAAGAAGGCAGCGAAGAAGGAGAAGAAAGATTCAAAGAAAGACAAGGACGAGCCAAAGTCCAAGGACGATGAGGGTGGTGATGAAATTAAGAAGGATGACTCTCATTCGAAATCAAAGAAATCCGATGCAGGTGTTGGTGAAGTTGTGAAGAACAAAATTACCTTACCTATCACATGTACAAGTACGTATCTTGATCTGTACGACATAGTCGATGATGACGATGTACATGGAAGACGATACATTGATTGTCGAAAAGTGAAGAGGAATGCTGATGCAAGTCCATGTTCCGATGCTTCTACTGACGTCCCGGACGACGAGGAATATCTCACTGAATGGGATGAATGGTCGGAGGTCGAAAAAGGACGTGGCCCAAAAGCATCGTGGAGTGGTGAAGTTTGGAGCACATTGTCGGGTGAGATTTCGAGGTTTTCCATGGCTACGCCAGGAGAGTCGACAATGATCAAAAATGGCAAATGTGTTAACGTCAAGAACGTGAAGGACATAGCCACTGATGATGATGAATACATCCCATTTCCAACTATGCCGTGTACTTCTGCATCAAATCAAAGTCACCGAACCAAGATACCTTCAGGAGGTCTTGGAAGCAAACTTTTCAATGCAATGGTTTCACGACCTGTGGGCAGAGCTGAGATTGAGTCTAACCCAAAGGCCAAAGAGGCGATGCTCAAGGAGTGGAAAGGCCTTCGTGATCAAGAGGTATTCGACTTTACAATGGTTCGTGAATACGACGACGTTGTTGCAGAGGCCAAGAAGAACAAAAAAGAAGTACACATGGCCAGAGTCCATGGCATATGCGTGGAAAAGAATTACCAGCTGTCAGAAGACAATCCTGGACGAAAATTCAAGGGAAGAGGCGTTCTGCTAGGAAATCAGGTGAAGAATCAGCATTGGGAAGCAGCATTCTTCCAAGACTTGGGAAATTCCCCTGCTTCCTTCGAAGCCTCACGATGGGCAGATTTTTACGGATGTCTTCCTGGGCACTCCGTCAAGTTGGCAGATGCGATTCAGGCCTACATCCAGGCGAAGTTGAAGGGACCTTTGTGTTGGGTGGAGTTACCCACTGATGCATGGCCTCCGGAGATACAATACTGGAAGTTCCGTCGCCCTGTCGTAAGACTCGACAAAGCCCTGTATGGACACCCTGATTCAGGCACGATGTGGGAACAACATTGTGACAAGAAAGTTCAAGAAATTGGTTTTAAGCCCATTGGAGAGGAATGGCCTTCTATGTATTTTCATGATGAGCTCAAATTGCTGTTGGTAATCTATGTGGATGACCTTAAGCTTGCTGGGCCCTCCGAAAATCTGGCCAAGGGTTGGGAAATGCTGCGCACTGTTCTGCGCATTGAACCCGAAACCGATCTGGGACTTTACTTAGGATGCGTTTTATCCCAAGGTGAGACCCAATTGCATAATGGTAAGAAAGTCAAGACCATAACTTATAACATGGAAGGATTGTTAAAGTTATCGGTGGAAAAGTATCTTGACATCATTGGTAAGGACACAAAATTGAAGAAGGTATCAACTCCAAGCCTTCCAGAGGAAACGAAAAGCAGCCCGTATCGAGCTCCTTCCGATGGAAAACGCAAAGTTGAGTGTCCTTGGTGTGCACATTCCTTCGATCCAGATATGCCTGTTCTCTCTGAGACTGGCAACTCACGTCCTGCGCAAGACAGTGAGACGCTGAGCCGTGGGAATCTAGCTCCGCATGCAGCTAGTGTGCTTATGAAGCTGCTTTATGCAGCCCGCATTGCGCGGTTTGACCTGTTGAGATCCATCAATGCATTAGCACGTAATGTGACTAAATGGACAAAGGATGATGACGCCCGTCTTCATCACCTAATGTGTTATGTTAATTCCACATTGTCCCTCAAAATGATAGGATGGGTCGGAGACAAAATTGAAGATTTATCGTTAGGACTATTTGCAGATGCGGATTTCGCTGGATGTGCCCAATCCTTGAGATCAACTTCAGGATCGCACTTACAAGTCCAAGGTAAGTTCACAAGATTCCCACTTGCTGGTGGAAGTAAGCGACAAGGGTGTGTTAGTCATTCTACCCCCGAAGCTGAAATTGTGGCTGCAGATACTGCACTTAGGACTCTAGGAATCCCCGCATTAAGTCTGTGGAAAGTCTTAGCCAAAGTTTTTCCTCAACTCCTGTTTCATGACGATAATCAAGGGATGATTGGTGTTGTCAGATCAGGACGGAATCCAACCATGCGTCATTTGGAGCGCACACATGGTATTTCCATTGCCTCCATGCATGAACATTTTCAAAAGGATCATTTTGTATTGATCTATGAAATTACAGCCAAAATGGCAGCCGATATCCATACTAAAGGATTCAAGAATCCCATGGCATGGAAGAAAGCTTGTATGCTAATCAACTTGTTGGAACCTCAGGACTTGCAGAGCAAAGAAGTATTGGACATGTTGCAGCCAAGCACCGATGTCGATATGACTACTCGCCAAGTTTTCCAATCCAAAACTGAGGACATCCCAAACTTCCCATACACGGAAACCCCTATTTTGCCAAAAGAAGTGTATAGGAAGGGTTTGACTAGTAAAGAGAAGCTACAATACTTGCCAGGTATGGATCCCATTTTTGTCGTCAAGCAACCGGTGTTTTATCGTCCTAAGCCACCCGGCTTGATTGTGCCGCCAGATGTTTTGAGATCCACATGGGTTCTTCTCAATGGTGCCTGGACAAAGGTCGAACACCGTGCATCTCCACCAGAGCAGGCTATCAGATTTGATAAGTGGGTTGAACGAGCGTGTTTTCAGTATCATTCGCCCAACAAGCAGCCGTTGATCCCGGACACTGTTTCACAATCCGTTTCAACGACCTCAACCCACCGGGTGATGTCGTCAAAGCACGTGCATGCCCCGCCTGCCCACTCGAGATCACTACGTGACTCGTGTGCGTCAACACAACATGACCGTGTACAGCATCTGACCGATTCACCAATGCTGATGTTCTCGGTTGATGCCTTGTTTTTAGATGCACAGACATCACCGTCTCAACACCCGAAATCCATTCACCAGTGCCTTCAGCCAGCCACACGTGTGATCAATACGCTTATGCGCCTTGTTCATGGGGGGAGTGAGGGTGAAGGATATAGTGAGGGTGAAGGAAAGGGGCACCCACAGTCCACTTCAACACCTGGCCTATGTCGCACGCATCCGGAATTGGACATCAGTGATAACATTCCGTTTGTAAAATCCACCCGAAAATCCCAAGTGTTAGGTAAGAAAAATGAAGACCATTGGCAGTGGGATGGGAAAGAGACATTGATCCGAATTCACAAAACGCCAAGAAGGCAAAACTTTGTACCACAGGATTGCGAAGACTGTCCTTGTGACCCTAGGATCATATGTGATGAGAGGGAAACTGAACAAAAGTTCAAAACCAATACTCGAGTGATCAAGGACATATGGAGATTCAAGGGCGACAATCATGAATCAACAAACAAGTTGAATGAATTTTGGACTGGAAAATCGACATTCAGGGTGCTCGCCAATGCTGAAGTGATAGATGGAGGTAAGAACTGTAAAGTGAGTCAGGGAGTAATCACGCTATGCACCAATTGCAATGCCGTGAAGACTATTCCAATCACTGATGTTTTTGTCCCCTATCAATATCACATTGAAGTAGGCAAACATGAGGTTGACCATCCTACAGTGTCGGTAATCCTTTGGAGAGAAAAGAAAAACAGAACTTTGGAATTTCAATTTTCCAAATCACCTTGTGACATGATGACGTCAAAGTATGCGAAGTTTTCCCTTGCAATCAATTTGATCGAAGTTCCTCAAGCAGTCCCATGCTTCGTCTTGTTATGTTCGGAAGAGAGAAACTGGTTTACGTTCTTGCAGAACAAAATGAAAGGACGAAATGAAGTTTCATGTCGTGCCAATCACTGAAGATGACGACATGCTCTCTCCGTACGGAATCAGTAAAGCAAGGCGATGCCTTCGGACCAAACTTGATTCAGTGTTCTTTGCAGGTCCATGTACAGGCGGTTCACCATGGAACCGAATCAACCGATGGGTGAGCGAAGCAACAACACAACTCATCGAAGCAAAGAAGCAGATCTTCTGGGCGATGTGGGAAGTGTTTGCATCAGTGCTAAGTGAACTTATCAACATGGGATCACCAGCCTTGCTTGAATTGCCTAGAGGTTGTGACTACTGGAAGGACCGTAGAATGACTGATCTTGTGGAAGGAACCGTATCTCATGAGCACAAATTTGATGGATGCATGTATGGCTTGAAATCACAGTTCCAAGAGACTCCCAAACCAATCAAGAAACCTTGGAAGATTGTTACATGGGGGGTGTCTTTTCCGAAGCTTCATAGAAGATGCGATCGCCGTCATGACCATGCAGAGTGTGCCGGTAGGGAAACTCGCATTACCCAAGTTTACACTAAATGGATAGCCAAGATAATCATGAATGGAATCAATGATCATGTAATCAGGAATAGTCAATTTGTGAACGTCAGAGTGATGAAACGTTGGAAGCCGCTTGCATGTGATGAACAACTGAAAGCTGAAATGTCTCGTGATTCCGAGAATGTCCGCAGTCACCCAATCAAGTCGGTGGCAACATCCGTTTGTGCTACTCGAGAGCTCGACGCCATTGACCATTCGTTCGAGCGATCGCTACTGCACTGGTGCTTTTCGAGATTGACATCAACTTCGGTTCTTTCATCGTGGCACTTTTCATTTTCGTGTCTACTGCTTTCTGAATTCGACTCCGACTGGTTGTTACGAGACCTACGGTTCGTACAACTATTTTCGCTGTTCGAACAGTTGTCACGAGACCTACGGTCCGTGCGACTTTATTCTGTACAAAGCGGGATGGCCGAAACACAGGATCTGAACTCAGTAGGGCAATTTGCCGGAAGCCGAATCACCGTTGCATTACGGGTGCTGAAGGGATTGTCCGAAGGATCCATTGCAGCCAAGACTCCATCACCGTTCCGTGACACCCGAGGTTCGAATTTTCGACTGATCTCAGATGAGGACACAGCCAACCAGTGGATTAGGTTTGGTATGCCGCCTGCAGTTGTCTACTCAGCATACTTTGCAAACTCCAGACACACCAGTGAAGCCACTGCACAAGCTCTGGAGGTAGCCTACAAGTTGTTGCAGAGAGCGCAGGACATCGAGAAGGGGTGTTCAGGATGGGAGTTTTTATCAAAGGGATCGAGATTCGTGAAAGTCTTTGCAAGCAGATGCCCATTCGAAGATGCGACTGTGGGACGCTTCATGGACAAGGAGATCTATGACAGACTTGATGAGCTCTGGATCGTATTGACCAAAGGACATTTTCCCGAACCTTTTGATGATCAAGCCACGGCAGCCGAATCTGAGGCGAAGATCCGAAACATGAAGCAAATTTATCGAGGAACACCATCATTCAACACAGATCCGAGTGCCACATCATGGTTAGCTGTGACAAGGACAGCCGAGTACTTCAAAGTCATGGACGAGTTGACCAAGGTAAATCCGAAGTCTCCATCTGACAATGACAGCTATCGAAAAGCAATGAAGCACATGATTGAAGTCCAGATGAGGCACCTAGGACATGCACTGAGGTATCACAATGAGCAGAACCCATCAGATCAGATCATCTTGCAAGATGTGATGAAGGATGTAATTGCTTTTGAAACCAATCAGCCGAAAGGGAGGAGTGCAGCCCAGAACCATTTCTTGTGTTTGTTAGCCCTCGGCACGACACTTGAGAGACACAAGACCAGCGCCCGAGGAGATGGAAACTTGCCAAGAGTAGCAGAATTGTCCGAACTACAGTTCTCGATCCTCAAGGCCTTTGACATTCCTATGGGAATCCTGATTGGGCATGGATATAACGTCTCAATTGCCGATGAAGGGGCCAGATATACCGAGAAAGAGAAACGTCATGCTTGCCATAGTTCCCTCAAAGATTTTACAACATCATTGACCGATACTCAAGCTGGAACAGGTGGCAACATGCACAATTTCGATGACTGGGACATCCCCCTGAACTTTAAAGATGGACGAAGACCCGACGAAGTTGACTTCTGGAACAATGAGGAGCCTTCATGGGTGAATGATGACACATCAACTGGACCCAGTGCCCAGAGTACATCCGCTCCTACGGAGGGATCACAGCCAAAGGCATCACAACAATCATCAAGTTCAAGCGTACAACCGAAGAAGATGCCAAGATCATCGACTGGCGGAGCCTCGTCTTCGTCGACCCATGCAGCTTTCCGATCTGGACCCGGAGCAACATCTCAAGGTCATGCTGAACCAGAAAGAGATAAAGATTGGATTCCAACTGAAGACTGGATGAAGAGAAAGAAACCTTCAACCGTGGAAGTACGACTCCATGCTGCCGAGGACTATGCTCGTGAGGAACAGCGAATTGCATTCCTACGCTCTGGCAAGGATTTTGTACTTTCAATCGTAGAGGGCCCTCACACCACTCACAAGTATGGATCCAACTTGATCTGGAAACAGTATTTGAGAAGATTGACATTTCATGCTGCCTTGTCATTCAACATGCTGACAGAAGGTCAACTTGATTCCCACATGATTAATGAGAATGACTACGAATGGCTTAAGCTCTACCACTACATCATCACGACCACAGAATTTGTCAGGTGCAAGGGATATCCAGTGACGGAGGTCCTAGCCATGTTGACATTGGGCATTGAAGAGACCGTGGAGGGCGAGATTCGAGCCAAGCTCAAGAAATTGGGAAACAAGATTGGACAGTTCATCATCGGGGATCCTTGGTTAGACAAATGGGATGAATTGGGAGGACAAGTGAGAAACAACAAAGCTCTCATCTTGACGGATTTGACTTACCAGACGAGATCTGGTTCGAGAATCGTCAATGACATCGAGGCTGGACTTGACAACATGGGTCTTTCATCCATCAAGGTGTACCAACTTCCATATGAATCTCTGGAGAAACCCGAGGACTTCTTGAAACTGGCAGCGAATGCATTGACATTCCTACGATCCAACGCAAATGCATTTTCAAGTGCCACTGTGCACATTTGGATCTCTTTTGCGGCACTTTTCAGAGGACAAACTCGCATACTGATGCCAAATGCAGACTTCGTCACCAAATTGGCGGAGATCATCACTGAGATCAGCCAAGCAGCTCATCTTCCAATTTTCGTCAACATTCTGAGAGATGCCCGGTTTCTTGGGTCACAATCTTCAATTGTATCCATGGCCGAGGAGCTTGCAAGAATCTTGAAGGAAAAGGGCATTATTCACTCCACCAATGAAAGATTCTGGAAACAGATATATGCTTGTGGACGTGAACCTTTTTATTGGAAAGAAGGTGAAGGCAAGGAAGTCATTTGGGCTATGCTCGAAAAGTCATTGATGCGACGGAAAGTCTTCTTACATTGTGCAATGGATCATGATACAGTCCATGACCTGAATGAAGAATGTGTCCATGTGAAGAACACCGGATTTGACATTGAAACCATCAAACGATGCACAGAACATCCGCGAGTCATTCCCAGCATCCGTGCTGGAGAAGTCACAGATGCTCAAGCTGGATCAGCAAACATCATTGGAGGAATGAAACACATGAAGGATGCGGTCCAGAGGAGAGCATGGTCAGACATCCGACGAGGAGTATTCACCCCGGAGCCCCTGACAGATGTGGATGAGCATTGGGTCGAAGTAACCGAAGATTCCGAATTGATGTGCGATGTGTGCAAAGGATTTCACAAGAATGATTCGAGATTGAATACCTGCACTGAGAACCGCACAAGATGCCTGAATTGCGCAAGCAACTGGACAAGAGCGGCGATCTACGGTACTGATGACATTGGGATGGATGAATTTTCACAGGATGCAAGAGTAGCTGCAAGATTGCTCAACATCTACAATGAGTGCGTTGACTGGAGAGAGATGGAAGCCGAGAAGGACCTCCGTGGATTCCTGGTCACTGCGACACTTGCAATGCTTTCAGGATACAGGACTACAAGCGATGTGCTCAAGCAGGTATCACATCGAGGTGCCATCCGAATGCCTGCATACATGGTGAAAGGGAAATGCAGACGAGACCTGTTGCCCCAGTTCACTGTACAACGTGAAACTCGAACAGAGGATTGCGGAGGCGGAATGCACCGAATGCGATGGTTTTACAGACTGCTTTGGGATGGCGGAAACGTCGCTTATCATGACTACATGAAGACCGTGCTGACCAAGGAAGAGATCGAATCAATGATCAATCCAACTGCAACAGCTGAGTATGTCGGCGACATTTTCGAATTCTGGCTTGGAATGCTTGATCTGGGTATTCAATTCCCTACTATGTTCGCTGGATGGGGGGCAAACCTTGACAGTTGCCTCGCAGGACTGGAAGAGTCGTTTTGGCTATTCAGCAGTTCATGTCGACCTACCGACACCATCAACACAAAGCGAAACCGATCCAGGAAAGCATACATCCCGCCGGTCGAGAATGACATGGTGATTACAATCTTGAAAGAAGCAGGAATTTTTGACCTACTCATGCAGAAGAAGATCACCAGAATGCCGGTGCTCCCAGAAGCCAACTACGATGACCACCCTGAAATGATTGAGGTCTCATCAAGCGATGAAGAGGTGGATGAAGTTGATGAACCTGATGAGGAGACCACGACGCCTACGGCGCGGGGCCCTCGAGCAGAACAAACTTCAGGAGAAACCGATGCCGGAGCTGGTGACATCGAGATTGAGGAGGAGGAAGATGGCATGGGGGGACAACCTTCAGAAGCGAAGAAGCGCCGAACCGAGGTGCGTGACATCCGTGATCGTTTTGAGAAGCTGATTTCAGATGCATTGGATGTTCAATATTGTTTCATTTGTGGTGGAAGGCATGGCATTGACGAATGTACTACACCAGATGATGAGAACATGAAGGACACCATATGGCGCATGAGGTTGATCATGGATCAGAAGTCCAAATCCCCATCATCATCCGAAAGATCCAAAGCTGCAACCAGAGGCAGAAAAGACAAGCTCCCAAAGAACGTCATGCCACGAGGAAAGCGTTGGGGAAGAACCAGATTCACTGAGAAAGAGGAAGTGACCAAGTGCTTCTACAGTCAGTCAGCCTTTATGTACGACATCGGTGATCGTGAAGAAGGAGGACAATACTTAGTGAATGGTGTCGAAGTCAACCCAATTAGCCGAGGTGTGAAGAATCGTCATGAGCTTGACTTGCTGATTGAGCGTGCGGCTGAGGAATCTCCGCCTGTTTTGCCGACCATTGAAGAGCTGAACGCTTGGAACCCCCTTGATCATGATGCTTATGTAAAATGGCTTACTGAAGAAAGAAAACAACATGGAAACAACTGGAATTTCAAGTACATCCAACCATTCACACACGGCCACAACATCGGTAAACTTCAACTTGCCCGCATCAACGGAGAAGAATATCTTGGAATGGGCTGGTGCAAGGTGCATCGATATGGCGAGAATGAGTGGATGGGCAACAAGTGGGAAAATCCGCCATGGATAGTTGAATTGTCAAAAAAGATTCAATGCAGCGCTACGCCACTCCGTGGGTTGCGTCAGAGACAATCGAAATCACCGTGGACTACCATGCGACGAGGCAGGTTGGGTCAATGTTGAGTCGATCTTGAAGTACGATGCCATTTGGAAAGACCAACATACTTTGGCTGGAACGGCCTACGTCAACTACCCGATACTTGTTGAGAGATGGAACAACTTCCAGAGAGTGATCTTCACTGAGTACAAGCAAACGAAGAGAATCCGAGCACAAGTGCTAGGACTCAAGGTCACGAAAGGTGAGTTGGAACACATCATGAACAACTTCAATGATGGATTGACCTCTAGACTTGATCGACAAACACTGAGGTTGGAGATCGGCACAGCAGATCGAGAGATTTGGCTTTGGCCGGTGGCAATCCGTGCCCCTATGGCGCATTCAAGAGTTCAAGGCGGTGTGCACATTGAAGACAAGAAGACTTCATATCAGATGAACCCTGGAGTAGGATACACTCTTGGAGGAGGATTTCATTGCACCACATTTGACAACATCGCTCAAATCTTCAGAGAAGGACTACGTCCAGGAGGAGGAGGCGACCGCATCAATACGTTCTTCGTGCCGTTCGCGCCGTGCGATGTGAGAAGTCAAATGGTGCTGAGATTCAGGAAGATTGATCAAACTGATCTTGTCTACATCTACATCACGTATGATTCCATCGCCAAGTTCTCCCCTCGATTATCAGCAGACGGACACATTTTGGTCCAAGAAGCAATTCCATTCGAATCATTCGATGCGGTTTGGTATTACGACTGGAGAGAAAAGGACTACTACCGTCTCATGATCACGAAGGGAAGAGATCAACTTGTTCTTTCTGTGCAAGGCGCGAAGAGGGTGGCCACCATTGAACGATTTGACAAGCTCATTGGAAACATTGTGCCTGAAGAATCATCACCCGATCTAGACGAACTTCGAAAACTTGTCGATATCAGGACCGGTCACTTCAGTCATACTCATAGACTGTTCCCTGGACATCCGGATTGGAATGATGCAATTTCATTATTGGCAGTCACTCATCATCCTAGCAAAGAGGACCATCGACTATGCCCCGCATGTCTGATGGAGACCCCTGCGCCATTATCGATTTGTGTGATGTGCAAAGGATTTTTGGTGAGTCATGGATGGAGGAAACGAATCAAGATCACCGTGGCTACAGTACCAAAGGCCGAATCACATCATCGAGAAGAAGATCTCAAAGACCATGTCAAGAAAGCATGGGAGGAGGTGAAGATCGATTTGACAGGTGATGATGATGACGACGAGGTGATGCCAGATGATGATGATGTCACCATGAAGAGTCCAGAACAAGAAACTCAACCAGAAGAAGGAGATGATGATCAAGCCTCGAAGAAGGGCGACATCAATGATGAGAAAAGAGACTTCAGAGAAGAAGATGAGGTCGACAAATTTCTCAATCAAGAAGGAAAACCGACCGATGAGAATGATGATGAAGAGAAAGCGGTCGATGAAATCAACATTGAAGAGTACGAGGCTGGAGAAGCTCGTGATGCAGTGATTGAGTACCCCAAGTGGATGCAGCGGATTGAGTTTGGATCAAAGGTCCTGCCGATCGAACCTTGCACAATTGGAGATGCTCAGCCAGAATTCATCAAGATCCTCCTGTTGCAGATTGGATTACATATCGTCAGGATCTACAGACTATTCCAACGGAACTTCTGTGGAGACATCGAGACGGCATGGAAACATTTTCAACAGAACCAGAAATTCAGGATGGACCTGGACTCAAGGACACCTTACCTGGGCGAGGATGAAAATGGTGAACTCATTGAACCAACTGCACAACAGATGAAAGAGCTCTACAAAGAGATCGGCCGACCAAATCAAAAGGACGACATCGGAGAAGAGGGATTCGTCAATGCATACTATGGGGCAGTGGTACTCAAAAGACTTCTCATATATACCCTTGAATGTGGCTACACGTATGATGACTTGCAAAACATATTCTTTGATGAGGAGATGGAGAAGCTGTCGAAACGTGACACCACAATGGATGAGATGAGGAAGACCACAGCGGCCCGCGACGCCCTTGACCGACAAGACGTCATGGTCAGAAGAATCATTGCAGGTGCATATAGGGTAAATGCTGTTTATTTCTTCAGGAACGTTGACTTTCAAGACACAATCACACTGAATCCAGTTGACATTGTGTGTGCTCTTCGTCCACCACTTCGAAGAATATCACTTTTACACCTGATCCTTCAGAATGGCCGACAATTGCCGCGACCTCTACTCCAAAAGCTATATGATGCGATCGATGACTACAATCACATCAAGCAACGGGAAGATCAACGACCAAGGTGGGGCATCCACTTGTCTGAAGCTCACATACTTGCGATTGCTGATACCCCGACTCCTGCTGATCGTGAACGTGCCAATCCAGCCGCTGGCAAATCGAAAGCAGCCCCGAAAGCTGCACCAGCACTGGGAAGAGTGTCGAAAGCGAAAGCATCATCGTCAGCGACATGGAGAACAGTTGAAACCGCTCCTCCGCCAAAACAAGCTCCGGTGACCCCGCCAAAGAAGGGTGGAAAAGATCAAGGAAAAGGTGGAAAATCTTATTCACACCGTGGCGGAGACTGGAACCATCAGGGATACTATGGATGGGGAAATAGATGATTAAGCGATCTGACCTCTGCATAGGTCCCGATTGAACCTGGCGATGCGAGGATGCAATCGTTGCTCGAGATTTACCTCTACTTCATTTTGAATGAATTCTGAGAGGACTCTGAGCCGGCTAATTTAGAACCACACACTTTTTTTGAACAACATTGCATGAAACGCTGAGTTTCTACAGCGGTCTACGTCTCAACCGACGAAGGGACGGGAAGGTAAACTTCTAGTTCCATAGTCAACTTTGTGTTTTGATTTCTTTAATTCACATGCTTGAGTGAGACTCCATGCTGGCTACGCCACATTGGACGAACCTCAATGCTAGACACCGACTACGTCGTGTCTACATGCACGTGAACAGAACCTTCATTTTTTTTGGTAGAGATTGTAGCAAGCCGCCATGTAGATATGAAGTTCTGAACGGACTTTAGCTCTCCATAATTCAATAAATGAACAGCTGCAGATGTAGTGGATCAATTCAAGGGACACTCCTTTGCGCGTGGCCGACAGAGTTGGCCATGCGTGGGGGGTGCGAATAGAGTGTAGGCTACGGAACACTGTACACTCCAACATAATTCAGCCCTCAAGGATCCACAGCCAAAGGGTACGTCAACTCGCCCTTTTGGCTCAAGACTACTGCAGGAACCGGAACAAAGAATCGCAATGCCGAAGCCGCTACCCGTGTGACGTCACCACTGAAACACCCATTTCAGAATCAAGTACCAGAACATAATCGGGGAGATAATCTCCGATTCACATATATATATAATATATATAATATATAATATATAATATATAATATATAATATATAATATATAATATATATTATATATATAATATATATAATATAATGTAATATATATATATGTATACAATATATATATATAATATAATATATATATATAATATATAATATAATATATATACTTATATATATATATATACATGTTTAGGGCTTTGCAGGCCAATCAAAAACATGCCAATTTTTTGGCGATTATCGGATACAGTAGAGTATATCGTTTTTTAAATGGAGGAACACACCAGTTCCTTCAATGCCCCTTGAAACCCTCGCCAAGTCACAAGGAAGAGCTTGCTCCGAAAGTTCTGCGCAGTATGGGAAATGACATGCTGCCGTTCAACTACAGCGGCTCTGCGTGAGATATAGCCCACAGTTATGGCTGTTTTGATGAAAACTGATGCTTCACAAAACTGTATGGAATCAAACTGATGTTCACCCCACTTATTCTGTTATGGCTGTGGATGGAATTGATTACCCCATTTAGAATAAAAATCGGATATGATGCAGGAGATCCTCTGCATTTGTCATGCACTGGCCGACCAAACCCCATCAACGATGGTCAAAATTATAGCCCAGGAGGTCCTGTGAACTGGGATATTTCAGCACTCCATCCAGCGAAACTCAGCCAGTTCCATGCAGACATTGCAGGTGACCGAGATGACTAGGAAAGCACCAAAAAGGCTTAACTCAAGTTTTTTGTTGCTCTTTTCTTTATGACAGGAATGAAGATGGATGGTACAACACTAAGAAATCAATGAAATCTCCCAGGTTGGGCCCTGAAGAATGCGCGGATTTTTGGGCCTCCGACGGGATCGTGCATGAATTTTCTCCCAAGTTATGGCTGTTGTGAACATGGCAAAAATGAAGTCATTGATGATCAACCATGAAACTTTTGGGATACCAATTCGGAACCATCAAGCCATATCTTGACATATGTTCTCCATCGGATTTGGCTTGAACAAGGCTTCTACATGCTGATTCCTGGAGTTTTGCCTGTGCTCACGTCTTTGATTCCTAAAATAATGGCTGGACAGCCGGAGCTCGCGAATGTCTCGCAACAGGTGCTGGCTCACCTCTCACGACTGGGTAGTTGTACCATTGGTAACTGCTTCAGTCCGCCAAAAGCAAGGCGTTTTTTTGTTGAAATCTTAAACGGAACTCGAAGATCCTTCATTTTCCTTCATACCTATGCCTGTCACTACATCATCCCACATTTTGTCGATGGAGACTCCCTGACCTCAACAGCATGGCATCGCGGCATCACAGGTCATTTGGGCCTTGAGGTTGCTGATGGACTGGAGCATGGATGTCATTTTAGCCCTCTTCTGGATTCGCACCGCCATGCGGATCTGGTTGCTGGCCGTACGCTACATGCCACATTGCTGTAGCAAGTACCCGGTCCTCATGGCGTGTCTTTTGACGATGCCCGCCGGCTCCGTGTTGACGTTGATCCTATTCTCAAGTGACATTTGCATGCACGCGTCAGAAGACGCCGCTCGCTCGCAAAGGCGTGTAGCCATATTGGGGGATGGTCATCATTGGGATTGAAAAACACATATCGTGGATGACCATAAGTCATCATAAGTCACAAAAAAGTCCTAGGACCCTAGGAAAATCCCATGTAACTCAACCACATGGCACACAGGCTTATACATCTTTAGCCAAGCTCCAGCCTTCAGGATAGCATGCTTCCGGCGATCCCCTTCACCATTTGGCTCTTCATTCTCTGCGGCCTTTGGTCCCACAGATCAGTGGACGTCTTCGCACCACCCGCGGGGCTGGGGCGCTCCGCATCCGCTGACCTGGAGTCCCTCGAGAGTTGCAAGGACGGACCTGAGGTCACTGAGTTTCTGCTGGTGATTTTTCCTAAAAAAAAAAGGGTTCGTGGGGATTCTATATAAAGACTTTTCAGTTTCTAAATCGATTGGAGTTGTTGATGACTTTTTCCCTTGGTTTAAGGGAGAATCATCTTTGGAAAGTGGAAACCATGACCATCCCCCCCATCAACCATGGAGGTTTCGTGTGAATTTTCTCTCGAACCGATCGTTTCCCGGAAGTCAGTAAGCCATCCTTTGTTAGGGGCTCCACCGGGACCATGCATCGTATGAGTATATATTATTTGTATACTAGTCCAGAAACCTATACCTCAAAAACCACAAAGCCTAAAATCCTCAAACCCTGAAACATCTTCGTGACCTTCGTTGAGAGTTTTTGAACTATGATGTGTCAAGTTTGGAGCAAAGACTGCGGGTTTCTTAAGTCATGGGGGATCCCCAAGTCACCATGGGTTTCAATACTAAGTCATGGTCTAGTTTGGGATGATGTAGGGGTACCCCCATGGACTGGAACCTCCATACATTTCAGCTTCTGATTGGGGGACCCAAAAGCAGATCCCAGGAGTGCAACGAGTGCCCTAAGTGCAATGAATGCAGTGAGCGCAAAGACTGCAACGAGCACGATCAGGGCAATGTGTGGAATGAACACTTTTCTATCTAGTGATCTACTTTCTGCTTCGAGAGACAAACGTTAGCATAGCCATAGTTATCACATACACATACACAGTTTACGTCTTGGTGGATCCAGATGGCGGTGCCGTGGCTCCGCAGTGGGACCTCACATACAACTCGCTCAACTGCGTTGTTGCGAGTTGTGTTTTTCAGTTCCACGAGGTACACGTTTTTGGCGGTTTTGAGCTTCCAAGCCGGATCTGTATGGATCTCTGATCTTTCAGGCATCGGGTTTCCTATAGAAATGTACACATCAATGCATGGATTTTCATTGAATGCTGTTTACTGTTTTCATTCTTTCTTTGTAGCAAGGTGTGCACAAAATGGGCCTCGCAGGGATGGTTGGCGGAACGTTTTTTTTGTTTGGACTATGGATCGAAATTAAACTCCCTGAGATTGGTTGACCCATCCCATGAAATTGCCTCTGTTGGTTTCTGGGATGCTTAAGGCACCGCACAGAACCGCAGAGCAATGGAAAAATACTCAGCTCTGTGTTATATCACTAGCACCAATGGGAAGCAAGTCAAGCTTCTCTAAACCACCATTTTTGCGCGTTCGGCCGTCGGTTCAGTTCGTTGAATGAAGTGGAGGAACCACCGAGTTTGGCCTGTGGCCTAATTGCAGCTCTTTGGTGGCCTCAAAAAATCTTCAGCTCGAACAAGACGACAACATGTCCGTCAAATATCGTCAAATATTCTCGTGCAAACGGTCGTAAAAGGTGACTGAAGTGGATGAATTCGCACGTTAATTGTGGGTACATAATGGTACATACCAATTTGTTCTGGGTAAATATATATCTATATATATATATATATCTATATATATATATAACCAATTTATTGCGGAGAAATCCTCCTTCGTTGCGGATAAATTCTCATTTGATGACTTTTGCCATCAAAAATAGGGCTAGATTTGTCTTTAGATTTCTCCAACTGCGACATTGTCCATTGCAAAACCCCATGATTATATCCAGCCGTGAAATCAACACAACAGAAAACCCTGAAATTGATGTTGGATCTACATATTCATTTTGGGCTCCCACAAACCAGAGGTTTATTTATTGGTAGGATGACAGGACAAGCTGCGCAATTTCTCCCTTCGTAATCTTATCAGATTTCAGCAGGTTTGACATGGCTTTGTCCAGAAATGAGATGTAGCCTGAAATTGCCAAGATGAATGCGATCCTAAACCACAGGATCTTGGTGATCCCTTTTTCCCCAGATAGCGAAGCTATTGGGGTTCTTACTTCAAGAAAAGGCAGAGTTGCATGTTATGCGTTTTGGAGCTGGTTTGCTGGTGCCGTTGCAGGGTGCCGCTGCAAGGTGCTGCTGTCAGAGTGCTGTTTGCGCTTTGGAGCTTGGTTGCTGCAAGGTGCCGCTGCAAGAGTACTGTTTGCGCTTTGGAGCTTGGTTGCTGGTGCCGTTGGAGGGCATGCTTCTGTCAGAGTGCGGTGCTGCTGGTGTGGACCTTGGGTGCTGGTGCCGTTGGAGGGGCCGCTGCAAGTGCTGCTGTCAGAGTGCGGTGCTGCTGGTGTGGACCTTGGGTGCTGGTGCCGTTGGAGGGGCCGCTGCAAGTGCTGCTGTCAGAGTGAGGTGCTGCTGGTGTGGACCTTGGGTGCTGGTGCCGTTGGAGGGGCCGCTGCAAGTGCTGCTGTCAGAGTGAGCTGCTGCTGGTGTGGACCTTGGGTGCTGGTGCCGTTGGAGGGGCCGCTGCAAGTGCTGCTGTCAGAGTGCAGAGTGCTGTGTGCGCTTTGGAGCCTGTATGCTGGTGCCGCTGCAGGGTGCCGCTGCAGGGTGCCACTGCAGGGTACCTCTGCATGGCGCTGCTGTCAGAGTGCCGGGTGCCGCTGGTGTGGAACTTGGGTGCTGCCGCTGCAAGAGGTTCGCTGCGAGATGTCTATGGCAGTGCAGGTGGATACGTCGCATCAAAAAAGGAGAATGTTTGGTTGCTGCCCAAAAAAATCTTTTGCTATCGCCAAAACGGGTTTGAATCCTTAAGGTAAAAAGGTAGTCCTCCTTTGAATGATGTAATCGTGAGCTCATGCTTTGGGAATCTTTGGGAAAGCAGATCACACCTGAAGAGTCTGATGGGGAGCTGCTTCTTTCCAAGTTGTTGGACCAACAAGAAATGTTCGGAGGCAATCACAAAACACTGTAAAAATGGGTCCCTGGTGGCATCCCTCCCTCTTTATTTACGCCACTTTTTAAGACCCCTTGCAGCAACCGTTACTGAAGCCGAAACATACCAATTATGCTGGACTAGAGGGAATTCGCCCGCAAGACATGGGCGAACGGGTCAGGATTTTCACCCACCCAAAATGAATGACTTCATAAATTCAATACACAAGCTACAGTACCAAATTTTGTCAATCCAGGTACCCAAATGACTCGACCCATACAGATGGAGTCCAATTTCTCATTTTTTTAACAGCTTTGTTGTGCACCATTCAAGTGGGTTTATCCACCCAAATATGGGACACCCCAATTTATGGCCATTCTGTAGCCATTGTTGTTCTCCTGGCTTGTTGCTTTCACTGGGTACCCCCATACCCATAATAAAGATCATGTTCAAAAGGAACGATTTCCCAAATTTCGAAAATTCCTAGGGAAAATCATCATGTTCACAATCAAATGGGAAACGTCATAGCTTGTCATAGCCAATCAATCAACGTGCGGTAACTCTGGGGGGCCGAGGCGCTGTGAAGCGGCTCCTTCGGTGGCCGCATTTGATCCACTGTGGCCACAGTGTCGAGTGCAGGAGAACCGGGGGTCTATGGCATCTAAAAAAGATAGAAGCATCTTTCAACTATTAGACTAGGATTTTATGTTTTGGTTGTTCTTTTTTGGGTTGCTGTAGGAAAATACCTCCAATCCCATCCTCAAAAATAAGGCTTGAACCAGCAAAAGAAGAGTTTAACCACCATAAAACAGGGATAGCTATAGATAGATGATAGATGATAGATGATAGAGGGAAGGTGGATGGATGCATGGATGGATGCCCATGTAATATCATACCCTGCATATGGGCCAACATAAATCGATCCCATACTCAACCAGGATTTCTAGAGGGTATTTAACATTGCGGCGAAAGGATGAATGATATGTGACTTGATTATACCGTACTTGACATTGGGGTATATTTCCGGATAATATCATTTACTGTATATATATATAAAAATAAACAACATTGGGATGCAATGGGACATCATGGGGTATATGAAATACTGCAAATGGGTTTGTCTCAAAAATCATGGGGGAACCGTGGGAAGCCCAAAAATTGTCGTTGGGTGCTGAGCTTTGCCACGGAGTTTGTCTATCAAGACCTATACTGTAACACCAATGACAATTATGATACGGATCCACCATCCCCAAATTCACCAAAACCGGTGATGTAAACCATCAAAATATGGGGGGTATTATCGCTTTACTAAGACTACTATGAGGGGGCTCAAAGAATTGAGGCCTTTCGTAGGAAATAGTCGCCCCAGTGCGGAGGCGAAGCAATGGAGGTCGATGTAGAATCAAAGAAAAGACAAAAGGAAGCAGAAGCTACTCTGAGCTCAGTAACCCGACAATCCAAGACCAAGGAAAATACAGAAGACAAAGATGACAAAGAAGAGACGGCAAAGAGAGAATTATTCCCATCGGCACCAGCAGAATACAGAACATTCTATACCAAAGAGCAAAACAGAGGAAAATAACCGAGATGGAAACAGCAATTGGCATCCATAGAGGAGAGAACTATGCAGGCAAGCACACCGCAAACAGCAAAGAAGCAATCTAGCAGCAGAAAGGAAATACAAGAGCTGAGCCAGCAGCTAGAGGAACAGATTCTAGAAGCCAAAGCAACAATGACAAAGATGCAAGTGATGCAAGAGTCGGCGAAGGTCAGCGACCAACCTCCTTACATACAAGAAATGCAGCAGCAACTTGTCGACCTGCAAGAAAGAGTGAGAAAATTGGAGCAGCACACAGAAAGAATGCAAAGAAACATTACAGATGTCGACATTCTGACACAGCATGTGCATGATGCAGTGTACAACCAGCAGCAAAGAGAAGCAGCAAGACAGACAGTAGCAAAAGGATGGCCTCAGGACTTCACAGATGAAGAGCGCGACCAGGTAATTAGCTGGTACATGGAGAAGGCTGGAGTGGATAGCAAATACACCACATCACACGGCAGGTACATGCACGGTCGCTACAAGCGATCACCAGTCACAATCATACACTGGCAGGCGGGTTGGGCAAAACACACTTCTGAAACATACATGTACAAACTTTTCAAACGATACAACAAGCACAATCCAGTCACAGTCTGGGACAGAAAGAACAAGACACTGTACTATGGCAACCAGCCGCATGGCATCAACTTCGTGCCGCAGACCAGCAAGATGGAAAGAGAGATCAACTTGACAATCCACGCAGCGCTTCACATCGTCACGAAAGATGAGCACAGTGATCTGGCAAGCACCTGGCACAGAGTTGCTGTGAAATGGCAAGACAAATTGGCAGTCAGAACCGCTGAAAAGGCTGTAATCTTCAAGCTGCTCAGGGACAAAGGGGATGCGAAATACATGTACCTACACATACACAGAGACTACTTTGACATTGTGAATGAGAACTGGTCCAAAGGATGGGCTGAGGCAAATGTCAAGACCAAGTGCCCCTCCTACAGCGAATATGCATACATGCTCAAGTTTGCCGTGCTCCGTAGCAATGAAGAGTACTATGTGATGAGAGACGCCAAGTGGGGAGACAAACATGAAGAAGAGCAAGGACAGCATGAGGGTTGACTAGGCCCAGCCTCTTCACAAGCAAGAGCCAGGTGCCTTTTTAAGAAACCAGGACAGAAGGAACTAGGAAGGAAAGAAGGAAAGGAGAGGAGATGCGGTCAGAAAGAATTAGGTGAGAAGTAAAATTTTGAAACTACCTACTACTTATTTTGATAGGCGATTTTCTAATGCAAGAGTTTATGGCAGCCACAAGTGTCCAGTACTATGATACTGTTGACAAGAGGGTGCGCCCAATTTCCGAAGAGTTGGACGACAAACGTATCCGGCTGACGGGGCATATCCTCAGATCCACTGATATAGGAAAGAGACGTGTAGGCAGACCAAGGCAGCAATGGCTTTATCAATCAAACGCGCTTGTTCATAATAGGATCAGGCATACTCAATATAATGGTTACGATTTTCAAAATGAAGCTATTTTGCAAGCAGTGCTGCGACGTGAATTTTAAGCCAAGCGCCGAAGCATCTCATTCTATGCTGCTGCTACCAGCACGAGGTGCATGGCAGGAGAAAAAAAGACACCTATGAATTTCATAGATTTTCCAAAATCAATGTGAGGATCACCATCGCGCGCCCGGGTGATGGGGCTAGCGTGAACGGTGATCGGTGGCAGAGCTTAGGAAGGAGCACAGTGCGAGGAAATTCTTCTCTGGTTGTTGGGGACGATGATCCCCCATCACTTTTTTTCTTTTAAAGGGAGGTTCACACCACCAACTCAGAATTTGTGGGAAAACTTGCACCCGACATATCTGACTGGTTACTCCCTGCTTTCCTGTAGATTTTCCCTTTCAATGCTGCTTTCAGGAGGGCTTTCTGTCTGGTTGCGGAGTGCCACAGCCTTGTGTGCCAATGGAGGTCGGGGACCCGGACGACGAGCATGGGAAGACTTGCCAAAGGCCAGCCGTGGACCCTTCTAAACCTGTATCTATAGCTTTATTTATACCTACATCTATATCTATATCTACATCTATACCTACGTACATATATGCATCTATATCTACATCTATACCTACGTACATATATGCATCTATACATACATCTATATCTATATATACATCTATACCTATATATACATCTATATCTATATATACGTGCATCTATATATATATATATATATACAACTATATCTATATCGATATCTAAGTCTTTATCTGCAAATATATCTATATCTAAATCTATACCTACTACGTATTTGCATCTATATCTACAACTATATCTATGTCGACAACTATGTCCAAATTATCGATATCTATATCTAAATCTATATCTCTATATATATCTACAACAATATCTATATCTATATCTATATCTACATCTATACCTACAACAATATCTATATCGACAACTATATCTATATCTATATCTACATATCTATATCTATATCTATATCTACAACTATATCTTAGCTAAACCCAAAAGGTCGCTGCGGCCTGTTTTTGAAGTTATTTAGACGTATTGAACGTGGGGGGGCGTACGGACATCTGAACGAGGGTACGGCGGGGGTGCGAACGTGCGAACAGGGGGCGAACGGGGGGGCGAACGGGGGGACGAACGGGGGGGCGAACGTGGGGGCGAACGTGGGCGAATGTACGCACGTACATACGCCGTACGTGCACGCACACACACACATGCACACACGTACGCACATACGTACGCACGTACGTTCGCACGTATAAACGTACGTAGGTACCATGTTCAGACCCATGTTCAAGCCCATGTTCAGACCCATGTTCAGAAATAAGGTTACCTTTGAAAAGCGACCTCCTAATACTAAATATGCTTTAGGAGGCTTAGGGTCGTACAGAAATAAGGTTACCTTTTATATAAAAGGTAACCTTAAAGGTAACCTTATTTCTGAACATGCATGTGAACGTGCGTGCGTACATGCACATGAACGTGCGTGCGTGCATGCGTACGTACGTGCGTACATGCGTATGTGCGACCCCTTCGTGCGACCCCTTCATGCGCCCTCAAGGGGGTGGGCCCGCCCTCAAAATTGCACGGGTTTCGAATACCAACAACTTTGTACCAGTATTCTTGGGTTGTATAGTAGGTGTACAATAATTTCGGCACAGGTTGACTGTACGAATTATCACCAGGCAAAGCAAGACTCGTCGAATTGTTCGCCCGTCCGCTCGCCCCCCAGCTCGCCCCCCCGCTCGCTCGTGCGGGCGACGTTCGTCCACCCGTTCGCCCACGTGTTCGTCCCTACGTTCGCCCCCCCGCTAACCCCTCGTGCGGTTTTCAACATATCCACGGCAGCGCGTTTTTGAGTTTAGCTAAACTATATCTATATCAATATCTATATCTAAGTCTTTAGCTACAACTGTATCTATATCTACAGCTATATTTATATCGACAACTATTTCTATATCGATACCTATATATATATATCTATATCTACAACAACATCGATATATCTATTTCTGTATCTATATCTAAATCTATATCGACAACTATATCTGTATCTATATCTTTATCTACAACTATATGTATATCAGCAACTATATATATATATACATATCTACAACTATGTCTATATCGACAACTTTGTCTATATCTACATCTATATCTATATCTATCTCTATATGTTTACCTACGCGCGTACATTGCGTAATTTGAGAAGGCACATATCATGTGTAAGTACGTACACACACGTATATATGCATATACCTACATATACATATACACACACACATATATATATATCTACACACCTGCACATCTGTATATGTATATATTTAGAAACTCCTAGGCCAGCGGTGTTGGTGCTCCGAGGCCAGCGAGATGTGGGACGAATGTCGCTTTGACATCTCGCATTGTGGCGAGATGGTGCCCAACAGCTTTTGTTGGAACCTCAGCATTGTTCACAAAGGCACGTTGTTGCGGGAAAAATGCGGGGAAAAAGGGTGTCCATTTTTTTGGGTGATTCAGACTGATGTTGTGATATCGAAATTGAAAACGGTTATTTTTTGTTCATAGCTGTAAAGAAATAGAATCACTCAATTGTAATCAATGATTGAATCTTAGGTCAGCCAATTCATAATATTGGGATTTTCACGTATATGTTCAGGTAATTCAATAACTGGCGGCTCATCACACCATTGCTAATACAATGGTCCCATTATTACGAAGAATCGTATCCATCATAGCCAGTATGATTGTCATCGATCAAAAACGCAATAAACAGACTTTGTATTAATAATATTTTTGTTTAGTAATATAGTAATAGGACTGATAATGACATGATTTTGAGAATAAGAAAAAACCCATAGGATTAATTTTTCATGTCACTAAGAATCATGGCATGATAGTTGTTATATTAAAGATAGCATTCGTATTGAAAAACCCTATGGCAACGCATGATCAATTGTCATCTCTTGAGCCCATCCAAATCATCCAAATCATCCAAGTCATCCAAGTCATCCAAGGCGAAGTGAGATGCCGAGCGCCTTATGTGGGAGACTCCACCTATGCCAGGCGGTCTTTCAAAGGTGGCTATGTGGCTGGATTTCTTGATCTGGCATTGATATTTTTGTTGATTATTATACATGGTATATAATATATGTAATTATATACGTATGTATAATTGTACGTACATATATACGGTTTTTTCACGCAAAGTCATATATGTATAGAATGTAAAATGTACATAATCATAGGTTTTTGATTCCAGATGTACATAACTATAAAGATGATATATTTACATATTGATATATGTATACAAGTATATCAGTATCTATGCACACGTATAAATTATACACATGGTGTGTACGTGTGCATATATATATAAATATGTATAAACGTAAATACATATGTGCAAAAATGTCTGTATTTTTACACATGTAGATATAGACGTCGATATATACATCCCTATACCATATGTTTATCCTTCATTTACCATTTCATGATGTATTGTCGGCCTTCCAATTGTGTAGGGCTGGAGCCGCTGCCGTGTTGGCAGGTGTGCCACCTTCAACACAGATCCAAACACACCAGTGGAATGGACGCCACCTACTTGTGTCATGGCCCGGCGGCCCAAATGGACCAGATGGGCAGGGAGGGTTATGCCCTGAGACTCGGGTCCACCAAAATAGGACCGTTTAAAACGACACTACACACCACCTTTGTGGGTGAATGCGTGTTGATCCCTGAAAGCCAACATGGTACTAAGTAATACTAACATTGAAATCCCCAAAAGTAGGTTTGGAAGCAGGCTTCATTTTTGGCACCAGACAGTTCTTGATTCAAGCAAAAAACATGCTTGGTTGTTTCACAATAGCGCTCAGTTACACACCCCATTTGTGCAATTCTTTTTGAATGGTGTGAACCCAACCGTATTTGGTCGGTGGTATGCAGATATATATATATATATATATGTATGTATGTATGTATGTATGTAATGTATGTATGTATGTATGTATGTATGTATGTATCTATGTATGTATGTATGTATGTATGTATATATAGATACATACATGCATACATGCATTCACACATACACACATTCATATATGTATATATATATGTGTATATATATACATACATATACATATTATATATATATATATGTATATTCAACCATAGAATGGGATGATGATCCCCGATGACGATCCCATTTTTCAGATGGGTTGATGAACCACTGGTTTGTCCCAAATGATTACAACCCCCGTGCATTTCTTTGGGACGGTGCAGGTTTGCCCAGTTCCTCAGCCTATCCCTGATGGCTACGTGCTGACCGGCGACCAGTGGACTTGTGCCACTGGGTACATCGGACGTGCTCGCACCAGGCTGGAGGGAAGTGAGAGCTGAAAATGGGGGTGTCTGAAAATGGGGGCATGCCCCCAAATGGCTATGTTCTTATGGAAACTGATGATGAACCAGAGGGTACCTTTTTTAAGACAAACCCAGCCATAGCCATTTTTTTTTTTGCAGGGTATCTGAGAATAGCCATATATTCTTGGGGCGCTCGTGAAGAGAACAACATATTGTGGTGACGCAGGGTAAAGGGATCACCTGCCAGGTGAGGTGGTTGGCCCGTGATGGCTGTGATAGATGGTATTCCGCTCGTGAACCATTAGCTGTCCATCTTTGGTTTTTGTGAATTTGACCACCTGGCTGACCTGACCACCAGTGCTGCTTTCTAGTAATCATCCATTTGACCGCTTCAGTCATAATCAGACAAAAGGCGCCAAGGTAGAATCATCTCTTCAATCCATGGGTCAATTGAAAAAACCTTTGAGTTTTGCGACCCAATTTCATCATCCCCAAATCTACCATTTCCATTCATTTCCATGTGTTTTCTCATGGGTTTCCCACCATCCTCAAGCGGACCAGGGTGAATGACCCGCCGTCCACAGGTGTCAACTGGGCAATGGGACCTGTGACGCCGTGCAGGTGAGATGCAGCAGCCCGGGGAAACAGCAACTTGCCACTATGAAAGAGATTAAAGTAGATTGACATGGTTTAAACTATAGATTAAAATAGACGCCCATTTCTATCTTTTTCGGGATTGCTGACTTCTTCTCGTCGTGGTTGTTGTTGTTGTTGCTGTTGTTGTTGTTGTTGTTGTGGTTGTTGTCGTCGTTGTCGTTGTCGTTGTCGTTGTCGTTGTCGTTGTCGTTGTTGTTGTTGTTGTCGTTGTTGTCGTTGTTGTTGAAGTGAAATTTGAAGAGCCTCAAAGGGTTCTTGGAGACTTTCCCCCCTACTTGGATGTGTCTCCCAGTTTGTGCATTTGTTTCATAGTCATATATTCATAATTTATAATCACATATATATATATTATATATACTAAGACTATAATCAGGATATAATCATGACAAAATCGTCATATAACTCCTGCTTTATGTAAGATATCAGAAATAATCATAATACAATAACAATATATATATATATAATCATGATATAATGCTGTTTTATCTAAGATTTTGGATACAATAACCATCATTTAACCATCCTGTAATCATCATACAACCTGCTTTATCTAAGATATCAGATACAGTCACAATGCAATCATCATATAATCATCATACCAGTAGTACCCGCACGAGGCGGGGCGGAAGTTGCCTTAAAGATATATATAAGACCTTTCTCATCTATAGAACTTGCATGCGCCGTGCGCCAGCCAAGCCCGTGCGTGCGTGCACTCTGCGAAAGTTGTGTCCTGCTTCACATGTCACATGTGAAGCTCCACTTCACACTTCACACTCCACACTTCACACTTCACACTGCACTCTTCGCACTCCACACTTCACACTTCACACTGCACTCTTCGCACTCCAAACTTCACACTTCACACTTCTCACTTCTCACTCCACACTTCACACTCCACACTTTACACTCCACGCTTCACACTTCTCACTGCTTTCTTCAGACTCCACACTTCATACTTCACACTTTACACGTCACAGTCCACACTTCACACTTCTCATTGCTTTCTTCACACTCCCCACACTTCTTCACTCCACAGAGAAGCTTTTACACACAGCAAGCTTTCACACACAGCAAGCATTTACACACAGAACACTTACACACAGTGCTTTTACACATGGCAAGCGCTTACACACACACAGAAACTTTTACACAGAGAAGCTTTTACACACAGCAAACTTTTACACACAGCAAGCTTTCACACACAGCAAGCGTTTACACACAGTACTTGCACACAGTGCTTTTACACATGGCAAGCGTTTACACAGAACACTTACACACAGTGCTTTTACACATGGCAAGCGTTTACACACGCACAAAAAAAAAGCTTTTACACAGAGACACTTTTAACACATGCGCAGATAAGCTTTTACACACAGCAAACTTTTACACGCAACATCTTTTACACACAGCAAGCTTTCACACACAGCAAGCGTTTAGACAGAGAACACTTACACACAGTACTTGCACACAGTGCTTTTACACATGGCAAGCGTTTACACACAAACTTTTCCACACAGGAATTGCAGCTTCAAAACCGGATCTCGACGCCAAAGCAGAAAAAAGACGATTTTGAAGCATTTTTAAAAGGGATTTTAAAAGGAAAAATATTAACCAGCGCCAAAATTGCGAAAATCTGCTGACAAATGACTATCGCAGCCTGGATGCAGCCACTCCAATACGATTTACAATCTTCAGCTGCAAAAGACAATAGTATTACGCATGCAGCCGCGGCGGCAAGCAACCTTGAGGCAGCCACTCCAATGCGATCTGCAGAGACTGAGTTGCAAATCACAATAGAACTAAGCGCAACGGCGTCGGAAATTGCAGCTCCAAAACCGGATCTCGACGCCAAAGCAGAAAAAAGACGATTTTGAAGCATTTTTTAAAAGGAATTTTAAAAGGAAAATTACTAGCGCCAAAATTGCGAAAATCTGCTGACAAATGACTATCGCAGCCTGGATGCAGCCACTCCAATACGATTTACAATCTTCAGCTGCAAAAGACAATAGTATTACGCATGCAGCCGCGGCGGCAAGCAACCTTGAGGCAGCCACTCCAATGCGATCTGCAGAGACTGAGTTGCAAATCACAATAGAACTAAGCGCAACGGCGTCGGAAATTGCAGCTCCAAAACCGGATGGATCTCGACGCCGAAGCAAAAAAAAGACGATTTTGAAGCATTTTTTAAAAGGAATTTTAAAAGGAAAATTACTAGCGCCAAATTTGCGAAAATCTGCTGACAAATGACTATCGCAGCCTGGATGCAGCCACTCCAATACGATTTACAATCTTCAGCTGCAAAAGACAATAGTATTACGCATGCAGCCGCGGCGGCAAGCAACCTTGAGGCAGCCACTCCAATGCAATCTGCAGAGACTGAGTTGCAAATCACAATAGAACTAAGCGCAACGGCATCGGAAATTGCAGCTCCAAAACCGGATTCGACGCCAAAGCAGAAAAAAGACGATTTTGAAGCATTTTTTAAAAGGAATTTTAAAAGGAAAATTACTAGCGCCAAAATTGCGAAAATCTGCTGACAAATGACTATCGCAGCCTGGATGCAGCCACTCCAATACGATTTACAAGCTTCAGCTGCAAAAGACAATAATATCACGCATGCAGCCGCGGCGGCAAGCAACCTTGACGCAGCCACTCCAATGCGATCTGCAAGCACAGATTCCAAAACACCCTATAACTACGCACACACAACCACACCCAAAGCAGCTTGAAGCCACCGTTACACTGCGGCAAAAAAAAAACGACCAACCGACCCCAGCCGCAACCGCCGCACAGACGAGGTACCTTTCATCGTCGCCTGCAGCCACTTTACACGGAAAAACACAAGGTTTCGCGCTCCGGCTTCCTCCCCAAAACAAAGCCCATGCAACATTCATGCAGCCATTACAATGCGGTTCGCAGCAGCAACTCGCAAACTTGCACCTATCTACGCACAGAACAACACCAGAACACCAAATGACAACAGTCATGCAGCCATTCCAATGCGATCTGCAAGCACAGATTCCAAAACACCCTATAACTACGCACACACAAGCACACCCAAAGCAGCTTGAAGCCACCGTTACACTGCGGCAAAAAAAAACGACCAACCGACCCCAGCCGCACCCGTCGCACACACGAGGTACCTTTCATCGTCGCCTGCAGCCACTTTATGTACACGGAAAAACGCACGGTTTCGTGCTCCGGCTTCCTCCCCTTCCTCACTACTTCCCTTCCTCACCACTTCCCATCGTCCCCACCTCCCTTCCTCACCATTCCCCTTCATCATCACTTCCCTTCGTCACCACTTCCCTTCGTCACCACTTCCCTTCGTCACCGCTTCCCTTCGTCACCACTTCCCTTCGTCACCACTTCCCTTCGTCACCACTTCCCTTCGTCACCGCTTCCCTTCGTCACCACTTCCCTTCGTCACCACTTCCCTTCTTCACCACTTCCCTTCGTCACCACTTCCCTTCGTCACCACTTCCCTTCCTCACCACTTCCCTTCGTCACCACTCCCCTTCATCATCACTTCCCTTCTTCACCGCTTCCCTTCGTCACCACTTCCCTTCTTCACCACTTCCCTTCCTCACCACTTCCCTTCGTCACCACTTCCCTTCGTCACCACTTCCCTTTGTCACCACTTCCCTTCGTCACCACCCGTCATTAACTGCTTCTTATTCTTTTGTTATGTATTGTTATGTGATCTACCACCCTGCATCATTTCAAGTCGCTGACTTCTATTTGTCCGTAACACGGAAGTATTGCTTCCCAACTTCCTTTGATAATCGTCATATGAGCATCATACAATCAGAAAATATAGTCATCATAAGCCAGCGATATCTCCCCATCTTACTTCCACAGGTGCTGAGCGGTTGTGATCGACTGGAGCCCTGCATTCGACCACCTGAGGCGTGGATGGTTGCCATTCTTGTAATCCTCAGGTAAACTACAAAGAACTAAGGAAAATCAGTATGTCCACAGGTAAATCAACTATCAATGGGCCATTTTCTATAGCTGTTATACTTAGTTTGCGGTAGTGCTATTATTATTGCAAGTAATTATATCATTCTGCTGAGAATCATATATGAGAAGGATAACCACCATGATTATGATGACATATGATGACTATATGATGATTCTGATGATTATGAGGTGAGTTTATCACTGCAGTCTTAGGGATTTGCCCTAGTTGTTATTTGGGGGGATGAGGCAGGGTAAACCGCCAAAACCAGAGTTTCTTCACCTGGAACGTGCGGACTAACCCACATGTGCCCTGGTCAAAACATGGTTCATTTTCCCAGTGTTTTTTGGGTTGGGAATGATCAACCCATGTTTATAGGGATTGGACAAAAATACACATGATGTTTGGATTTCCATGGAATGGATGGGTGGATGACCATAAACGGTATAATTACCATGTTTTGACCATGGCACTGGTGGTAAAACCCTAATTCTACCCCTTTGATGGGTTTTGTATTCCTTTAATCCTGTGTTCTATGATTGGTTTGATTGGTTGAACATCATGGTATTTCCATGTATTTCCTGTGAAAATGGTGAACATTGACTTCAAGGTATGATCTTTGTTGGGTTTCCCTTCATGCATGACTCTCCAGTAATTCAACAGCTGTAGAGCATGGCCCGTTTATAGACTTCAGACTAATGTATCTACAAACATGGTGATTTTCCAAAGCTAGTTCAATTATTCTAAGTTATCCCATTTAATCCCATCAATCACCCACAAAAAATAATCCATATTGATTAATTTCACAGAGGGTATCAGTGTTTTTTTGCTACATCCAGCCTCCCTTTTTCCGTCGGGGGTACCGGTCAAGGCTGCCTGCAGCTTGAACTTCTCTGCTTGTCCAGATCCCCTGGGCCAGGGGGAAGATGCTGGCTGCAGTTGGAGGGTTAGTTGTTTTGGAGACGCCTAAGATTCAAGCCGGAGGGATTCAAAATGATATAGGATTAAATATATAATAGTATATATGTATTTACACACACACACAGAGATATATATATAAATAGATAGATAGATAGATAGATAGATTAGATTAGATTAGATTAGATTAGACTAGACTAGATTAGATTATGTAGATAGATAGATAGATAGGTAGGTAGGTAGGTAGGTAGGTAGATAGATAGATAGATAGATAGATAGATAAGATGATCTAAGACTAGGTAAGATGATCTAATATCATCTAAGATGATTCAGGGACACAAAAGGTGGGATTTTCACCAGAAAGGCGATCTGAGTTTGAATTACACAATTGGATAGTTGCCGAAAGGGCGTAATGAAGATCAGCATTTGTGGGTGACGGACTGCTGTGATATAATCGGCATCCACGATGTCATGGTTTACTCCGTCCACGAAACCTGGTTTATTACAACTGGCTAATATGATATGGGGATATGTATTTTTCATGGTTTTGATCTTGTTTAGACTGGCTTGATATGGTTTGATATGATCTAATCCCATCCCCAGATCCTATCAATTATCTAGCCTGATCCAAGTTAATCCTTAATGATTACCCGGTTTACGGATTAGCGGTTTACGGATTAGCCCGCGGACCGGGGCACAGGTTCCACATTAAGTATTTAAAATTAAAGGTTTTGGGGCCTTCTTTCTTTCAAACAGCATTTACCTTTCCGCCTCAGCAAATCCAAACCCCCGGGAAGCAGAAATCAAGCCGAAAGTGCTTAAAAGGGGTTTGCCGGTGGACCTGCCAGAGCAAACCCCTTTTAAGCAGAAATCAGGCCGAAAGTGCTTAAAAGGGCTTTGGCGGTGGACTTGCCGGAGCAAAGCCCTTTTAAGCAGAAATCGGGCCGAAAGTGCTTAAAAGGGCTTTGGCGGTGGACTTGCCAGAGCAAAGCCCTTTTAAGCAGAAATCAGGCCGAAAGTGCTTAAAAGGGCTTTGCTCGGTGGACTTGCCAGAGCAAAGCCCTTTTAAGCAGAAATCAGGCCGAAAGTGCTTAAAAGGGCTTTGGCGGTGGACTTGCCAGAGCAAAGCCCTTTTAAGCAGAAATCAGGCCGAAAGTGCTTAAAAGGGCTTTGGCGGTGGATTTGCCAGAGCAAACCCCTTTTTGGCAGAAATCAGGCCGAAAGTGCTTCAAAGGGCTTTGGCGGTGAACTTGCCAGAGCAAAGCCCTTTTTAGCAGAAATCAGGCCGAAAGTGCTTAAAAGGGCTTTGGCGGTGGACTTGCCAGAGCAAAGCCCTTTTTAGCAGAAATCAGGCCGAAAGTGCTTAAAAGGGCTTTGGCGGTGGACTTGCCAGAGCAAAGCCCTTTTTAGCAGAAATCAGCCCGAAAGTGCTTAAAAGGGCTTTGGCGGTGGACTTGCCAGAGCAAAGCCCCTTTTAAGCAGAAATCAGGCCGAAAGTGCTTAAAAGGGCTTTTGGCGGTGGACTTGCCAGAGCAAAGCCCTTTTTAGCAGAAATCAGGCCGAAAGTGCTTAAAAGGGCTTCGGCGGTGGACTTGCCAGAGCAAAGCCCTTTTTAGCAGAAATCAGGCCGAAAGTGCTTCAAAGGGCTTTCGCGGTGGACTTGCCACAGCAAAGCCCTTTTTAGCAGAAATCAGCCTGAAAGTGCTTAAAAGGGCTTTGGCGGTGGACTTGCCAGAGCAAAGCCCTTTTAAGCAGAAATCAGGCCGAAAGTGCTGAAAAGGGCTTTGGCGGTGGACTTGCCAGAGCAAAGCCCTTTTTAGCAGAAATCAGGCCGACAGTGCTTGAAAGGGCTTTGGCGGTGGACTTGCCAGAGCAAAGCCCTTTTAAGCAGAAATCAGCCCGAAAGTGCTTAAAAGGGCTTTGGCGGTGGACTTGCCAGAGCAAAGCCCTTTTAAGCAGAAATCAGGCCGAAAGTGTTTAAAAGGGCTTTGGCGGTGGACTTGCCAGAGCAAAGCCCTTTTTAGCAGAAATCAGGCCGAAAGTGCTTAAAAGGGCTTTGGCGGTGGACTTGCCAGAGCAAAGCCCTTTTTAGCAGAAATCAGCCCGAAAGTGCTTAAAAGGGGTTTGCCGGTGGACTTGCCAGAGCAAAGCCCTTT